>WUQG02210973.1:0-21595 GCA_011317285.2 Androctonus mauritanicus
AGATGACGCCACTGGAAAAGCACTAAGTGACGGGGCGAAAGGAGCCCTTCCACAGGCTGCCCACCTCTGTGGAGAGGTCAGCAGAATTATGGAGGACTGGGATCGATGAGCAGGGCCCAGGACCTTGATAAATCTTTTCAAGGAGTGGGACCCAAGATTCGAACCCGGGCCTTCAGGTTGAAAAGCAACAGCTTTTCCACGCTGCCAATCCTGCCGTCTGAGGACTTTTTTAATGTTATATTTTATATTATATTAAATACACTTTTATTTATATTTTAAAGATATTTATACAAATTTTTATCTATTAAATATAATGGTTTAAAAAAAGTAATATTTAATAAATAAAACTATCGAATAAATTTAACTTATTTCAAAATATTTTAAAACTTATGTGAACCGCATAATATAATCTATATGACAATTATACTGTAGAATTAATGCCAAAAACCTGAATAAAAAAGAAAGAAGAGGACAGTTTCCGAATATCATTAGATATGAAATGTCATAACTTTACAATCATGATAAATCTTGAATTTGAGAAATATTACTATTAATTATTTAATGCATGAATAAAGACAAAATTATAAATTTAAATTTAATCAAACAATACTTAATAGACCAAGCGTAATAAACATGTCCTGCAAACGTATCCTATTTCGTGAATTGCCAGATTTTTCATCCTGATACGAGATGGCGCTACGTTAAATTCTAAAACTATCATTACAGTTAAGAATTTTTAGTTACAAAAGTAATTTATTGAACAAATAAACATTTTTTATACATATCAGAATAATTTTTGAAATTTTTTTAAAAATATTTTACAGGCGTCTTATTATATTTAACAGGAATCATTAATTTATATAATGTAACAAGCTACATCCGCCGAAGGAATAATATATACAAGAATTGCTCATACTATTGTAAGTGAATCAAATTCATTCTTCTCTATGACGATAACGACAAACCTAGATTAGAACTATACCGTTTATAAACTGTTTTTCTACTTTTTCACATGCCAATTTGTTAGGATTTTGTTCAGTAATTTAAAATAATCTAATTTTTTTGCGTCTGACTGAAAAATTTCTTTTGTAAGTAAAGAATATTTAAATAAGGAGAGTTTTTTCTATTTTGATGCAAATTCAACAGTTTTATTATTTTTATATACAGTACAGTATCCAGCAATACATTTATTAAGCAAATAATATTTTAAATTTCAGACTAGATATTAGGAGAACTTATTTTACTACTGCCAAGAATAAATTTGATATTGCTAATTATTCTCAAGCAGAAAATATTTTATGTGAGGATATCGAATCCATGAGTGCAAATTCGATTTTAAATACATTCAAATCAAGAATTTGTACTAATATATTGCTAGCTACTTGGGCAAAAATTTAGACATATTATCCTGATTTCGGAAATTATACAAATAAGTTATAAGATCACCTATATCTGCTTCTTGAGTGAAAAAAAACTTTGCCATACGGTAGTCTTATTGAATCCAATGCAGAATGAGTGGAAAAAGTTTTCAAATTAAGTATAAATGAATATTTTGAAAGACAGCATAAAGAAAATGTTGTTAAAAATTAGTCGATATTATAATTAAAAATATATTAAGAGAGATCTTGCGTTTGCTAAATTAAGAAAAATTATAAGAATAAATTATTTTAATTAGTAACTGTCTTGTCAATTACAGGAAGGAAAAGAAAAACTGTTGTATATTGAAGGGAATAAAGAAGCAAACGTAACTAACAAACAATTTAATCGTAAACGTCTCTATACTACATAAGGACGTGCTTATCTATCGACGTCATAGTTAACGTTCAACATAAAAAAAAAAGGATGAGTTTTAGTAAGTGTTTCCAGGGGACCTTCTAACCTTAACGACCTCTCTCGGTCGTTTATAAGTTTTACAAAAATTATCTACATCTAGCCGATATTACCCAGCAACAAAAACTTTAAAAAATTTGGATAAATCTAAAAAATTAATTTAAAAAAATTGTCATATATCATTATTGTTCTTTTATAAGAAATGTTATAAAATTTTCCTTCATAATTTACAATTACTGTGCTGTGTTTTATTTATTATATTATGTTTAAATCTTTATTACTAATGGCTATCAATTTATTATTATTTTTTAATCCTAACTTCTTTATCAGTGTTTTATATATATATTTTAATCTTTTATTTTATGCACAATACTTCATCATCATCATCAGCAGCAGCAGCATTTCTTATTTCATCTACTGCTGGATATATATGCCTGCTTCTTTTGTTTCCAGATATACCTTTCTTGTGCAATCTGCATACACTAGGAACCAATTACTTTTCTTATATCATCTCTCCATCCTTTGCATTAAATAAAAGACAAAAACTCAAGCTCTCAGTTTCAAATAGATGATTTGTCAGGAAAAAATATTCAAAATATATTTGTATATTTTCATAAATTTTTTAAATATTTCTTGAACATGGTCGTGGTTTTTTCTGAGTATCTTCTATTGCTCTTGCAATTGTAATAAATTTGACGCCGATATGTAGAAAAAGCGTCACAGCCGCGAGTACCGCTGATCTGAAATATATCGTGTAAACGCGCCTTTACTGTACATTTCTGTCTAGAAGATACTCCATCTTGAATCTCGTTAAAGACTACGTAACGTAACTACAGATAATGAACTAGCAGAAACACATTCAATTTTAGCAAATATAATAGGAATATGACTATTTAAAGTAATTTTTCATTCTGGAAGGCAATACTTCATCAACATATGCATTAAAATTAAATAACTATAGAAACTTCCTTTAAATGAAAAATTACTTGAAATAGTCATATTCCTATTATATTTGTTGAAACTGAATGTGTTCCTGCTAGTTCACTATCCGTAGTGAGGTTACGCAGTCTCTAGCGAGATTCAAGATCAAGTATCTGTCAGACAGAAATGTGTAGTACAGTAAAGGCGCGTTTACACGATATACTTCAGATCAGCGGTACTCGCGGTCGTGACGCCTTTTCTACGCATCCCGCATCAAATTTATTAGAATTGCTAGAGCATATAGAAGACAGTTAGAAAGAAACTACAAGCATGTTTTATGAAATATTTAAAAAATTTATGAAAATATATAAATATATTTTGAATATTTTTTTTCCTGACAAGTCATCTATTTGAAACTGAGAGCTTGAGTTTTTATCTTTTATTTAATTTTTAGCCTACTTTTCTAAGGAAAGTAAAAATGATGAGATTACTATGCTGTCTGTTTTTGTTTGTCTATCCATCTCTCCATCCATTGTATGTATCACTGACTAATAATTTTGAAGTATTAATTATATTTTCATGAAATTTGATAGTTATATTCTTCCATTAAAAGTAACTTGATATATCATTTAACTCTCTGGCTTCAACCAATTAAAAATTCTGGATATTAAAACTTCCTTAACAACGTATCTTAATCTATTTATTAGATTTTTTTAATGAAATTTGATGTATGGTCAAATCTTTTGCACAATTCATTAATTAACTCTATCTTTCAAATGTTTAAAAGTGGCTACATTTAATACTTCAAAGATTTCTTTAATAATTTCTGAATTATTTGATTGAATTTTATAAAATTTAGCTGAGTGGTCAGTACTATTAGAGTCAAATTTAAAGTAGTTTTAATTAAACCTGTAGATTTATCTGTTTAGCACACATTCAATCTTCTGAGGTTTAACGCCTGAGATAATAAACTGTGAATCGCAATAATAGTTATTATTATTATTACAAGGAATGATAATAACTATGGAATTAGTTAATAAATTGTATGGTATTCAGCATATAGATTATGATATTGAAGATAATTTTGATGGCATATTTTAATTTCTCGTTTTAATCATTTCAAAATAAAGGAACGTTTATTAGTTCTTTACATATTTCTTGTTGAGTTTATATATTTTACAAAAGTATTTAGAATAATTTCTCTTAAAGATTAGTTACTTTTATTTGGAAAATTTCTCTACCAAATTTCATGAAAAGTCACTAATTACCTTACTGTAAAAGTTATTAATGATAGATATACAGACATTTGATCTTATCACCTCAAAGTATCACATATTAATATTAATATATTCATTCATCAGAGAAATATTTCGATCCTCTGATTAATTCATCAGAGGATGAAATATTCATTCGATAAAACTGTTTTATTTGTTTTCTTTTCATGTTTCTGTTTGTTCAAACACATTCTGAATTTTTCAATCAGTAGCCTAAAGTTTGCAATTATACAGTATTTAAAATTATATAAGTTAAATACCTATTTTAAAACAAATTCTATTAATAGGGCCTAATTTTGATTAATCATGAAGCGAAAATATTATGATTAATTCATATCAGATAAGCATAATCGATTAGCCAATTATCGCGAAGAATTCATCCATATATTGTTACTTCATATCAATGCTATTAAAAATAATTATAAATAACAATTTTTTTTTGAAGTTACAAGCTGCTAAAAGATAATAAGAATGTAAGAAGTCAATTGGAAGAAAACTTCATGAAAATAAGAATTGTAAGTAGAATTAAATTGGATAGACAACCCTGTTGAACTTCTTTCTGTAAGAGAATATATTATGCATTTTTTTCGCATTTCAGTTGGTAATCAGCTTCCTGGAAGATCAAAGAATTAGAAGAAAAGATCAGATAGTTAAGCTTGGTTTAGTTTTAATACTAGCTAAAGACTAATTAACTTTAGTTAAGATTAGTTTAATTAAATAAATTAATACTCTTTTTAAGTTACTTAAGCTTAATTAATAGTAGTGAAGTTTGGTTAAAGTAATTGAGATAATTAAGAATCAATTATATCAATTTATAATAATAATAACCTTAGAATTAATGATATTTGAGAGTTTTGCTTTTAAATATCAATACTTCTAAAGTTCTAGATTTGTTAGAAAGTTACAGATATCCGGAATGATAAAACAGAAGAGCAAGGAGATAGATGACCACTACTTTTATAAAAGACTTGGTTTTGTAGCCATCCGGGGGTATAATACATTATTACTATGCATTATTTTTTAATTAATCATTTTTATTCTTTAATGATATGTTTTTATTTTTCTTTCGGCTTCCTCCCAAAGTCCAAACCAGCATCAAAGTCATGAGAGATGGTAACAAAGATTTTAGATTATCAATGCAGATATTGGCCTCTCCAATAAACAAAATTCGGCTATTATGCATCTATTATCTTAGCACATTAAATGGACTCTGGCAAAGAAGAATTTAAAATTCTGAAATATTGTAAATATATCTAAAATCATGATGTATACACAAAATAAGAGTTCAGCACAATAAAATAAGATAATTTTAATTACCGAGTTTAGATTTTAAACCTGTGTTTCCAAAGCAACAGATAAAATTAACTCTCTGATTAATTGCGTTATATTAATGAGTACAATTGCCAACCAGAGGCTGATTTAACAAACTGACAACTCGGCATTTGTTGATGCTAGAAAAGTTCCATATTAGGCTATATTTGAATTTTTGAATAATTATACGAAATAAGTTATAAACTCAATGATTGTTCTGATAAAGATCAATGTCGAGTGAAAAAATAAGCACTTCAATAATATTTACCTTTTTTATAGGTAAACTCACATATAAAACATTAAAGTTTTGCATTTAGAAGTAATTTCTTCGCTATGTCAAGACAAGAGACACAGAAAACAGTCCAGATAAAAGGCATCCATAAATTACGTGAGATGGAGGATGTATTAGATTTGTAACTATATATATATGACGCAGGGGTGGGGGGAGTTATGCATATTATCATATCATGTTGCAAAAATGATTAGAGTTTTACATTTCTATAATCAAAGTTTTTTCTTATTATAATATAAATTGTTTATGTTTAATTAATTGTTCGAAAAATAAAGATATTAATGTAATATTATATACAGTATTTGAAGATAAGTTTGTTATAAGACATATCTAATTCTAAGACATTTATATCCGGTTATTTGAATGTTTGGAAGTGAAAGAATATAACTTACAGAATTTAACAAAGTTCCGGTGTAAAGCAATTTCTGTTTTCTATTATTTTATGTATTTTTTTTATTTTTACATAAAATCGGAGAAATTTATTTTTAAATAGAAGGGGTCTTCAAATTAGGATGGCTAGGGATCAAGATTGATATGACAAAAAATGACGAAGGAGAGGGGATCATAAAATGAAATAGCATTTATGTATGGTCTCTAACTAGAAAAATTTTTTAGCAATACTCAATACAGTCCATACGGATGATTTGAAGTAAATTACTATGATTTTTTAGAATAAGCTTTCTAAAAAATATATTTTTTTTTAATTACGAATACCGAGGTTAACAACTGAAAACGCTAGGTGTCATCAAGAAAAGCAACTTCCTAGGCTGAAGTTTTATGACCCAATGCCATCTATTGATTAAGTTGTTAAATTTTACAAATTTAGTTTATTTTCGTAATTTTATAGCAAAGACTATTTTAAAAATCATTGAATAAACTTGTTATTTAAGTTGAATCATTAGAAAGAATTCTCTCAAGTTAAGTGGTTGTAACTTCTATCGTTTGGGAAATCACTCGGCACAAACAAACAACCGAAAATAACATATATAAGATACAGTATATTCTTATCATTTATCATTAAATATATCAATAATTACTATATTGATCATTACATTAGAATATTAATAAATAAGTTTATTTTGTATACAAATTTCTGTAATTAATTTTATTAACTCTTTATTTATTAAATACTGTAGAATATTAGGAATTATTAAATTTATACTGTATTCAATAATATCTATAATTAACTATATGATATCATTGATGACCTTACGATTATAAATTTGTTTGTCTTGATTATGTGTGATTTATTGATGTCACGTCTAATGATATATCTCGATGGTAAATGATTAATTTGATCGGTATAAATGACCAAAATATCTAATAGATAAATAAGTTATAGGTTATGAAAATGTGATAATAATTCTATTAATGCATTAGATTTATTGAATCTATAAGAGAATCTTCTCTATAGTCAAACTGTCAGATATAAGATAATAATGGAATATGTTTTTCTTTCTTTACCTCTAAATATATATTCAGTTTAATAAACTACTTAATAACAAATTGTTACTGGTAGATGGAAGACATTAAATTTAGTGTTATATATACTGTATCGTGATATTTACCTTATATATAGTATTTGAATTGAATATTATATGATAATTTTAGAATAATAATCGGCAAATTCTTAAATTATTTTTGAAATTATTGAGAAAAATTCAATAAAATTTGAAACAAAGTACAAAACAGATTTGCCTATTCTGTACTACACAAACAAATCTCAAATTAAGGCCTGAATTATCTTTATTTCTTCTAAAATCGAGTTTAATATGAAGTTCCAATATCTGTTGAAAAAATTTTTACGAGGACGCTATTTTGACAGATGTAGACTGAAAATTTGCCAGGCATATTTATTTAGTATAATTTAAATTACTTTTTAACATACCTAAAAGATTCTCTGATATTTGAAACAAAAATTATTAAATTTGAAAAAGAAAGCATAAGTTTTAATAATTTGAACTATTTTTAGATTGCACAAATAGGAAAATACAGGTAATTATAAATTCATTCACTTATAGCAATGATTCTTTTTAATATAATTAAAAAAATTATAGACTTAATTCTTAAAATATATTGAAAAGATTGAAACAATTTGGTTCCACACACTACATAATTTTACAAATTTCTGATGTAAATATAGTAATATAATGAGATAAAGAAGTCATAATAATATAGTTTTCTAACTCGAATCAATTCTTTTAATAATAATAATACATTACAGACTTATATACAATTTCTTGTTCAATTTTGTTTATGCATATTCAATATAAACCGCCAACTAATTTTGTAATAATATTATATTATCTGTAATTGGTACATAACCTACAATTTTGTATGAAATTACTGAATTTAAAGCTGAGAGAGTGATAATGTAAGCTGAATGGGAGCAAAGGACATAGATAATATAATGTTATCACATAATTAGTTGGCGGTTTATATTGAATATGCATAAACAAAAATTGAACAAGAAATTATATATGTCTGTAGGATATAAATTAACGTTTAACTATGTTAATTTATATTTTAATATAAAAAAATACTACACAATATTATTATTGTATTTCTATATGAAACTTTCGATAACTTATATAATACGACTTAAAATTTCCCAATCACTGAAACAGAAATACCATTTATACATATAATTTGTGCATAAACTATCTACAACAGAGAGAAGTGAATATGTTTCTTCAAGTGGTACGAATGAAGAGCTTGGTTTCTATTCTGTTTTTTAATAAACGATATTATTTCTCAATCTGATGATTATTAATTAAATTGAAAAATGTAAGTGGTCTATGGCAAACTGAAGTCTTGCCATAGACTACTTACATTCCACTTACATTAGTATAGACAAAACGATGATGATGGCCATCCACAGCCCCGTGTCTACAAAATACTTTTCAAGGATAGAACACGGATTCGATTTTATTGGATTGAATGGAAAGCAATAAACAAAAATTTGTCCAACAAAATCGGACTAAATTAAAATATTCATTGAATTTCGATCCACCATATTGAGTATACCATTTTGAATTTGAAAAAAACACTATCATCATCATCGTAATCTGTAACCCCAAAAATCTCTAGGTACTGATTTTCATCATTTTATGGCTGAATTTCATTGATTTCTGTTTTGAATATAATTTTTTTTTCAACCTATATGTGAAAGGATATTTTTCTCAGCATAAAACAGTTAAATGGTCGAGAAACGATTTTTAAGCCATAAATTAAATATTCTATTTGAGATTTACGCTCTTCTTTTTTACTTCCTTCAGGAATTCGGATTTGCCATATTGTTTTCGAATCAGTTCAGTGGTCCTATAAGATACTGAATTTAAGCTTTCTGTAAATAGAACGTAAATGTACTCAAATGCGAGCAGATACACATACATACATACGTATACGATCTGTATACATACGTATACAGATACGATCTGTTTTATATATCTACATATATTTCATATGGCATAAAACAAACACTATTTGTCACTGTATGCAGTATCTTTGCAACATACCTCCGTGTTTAAACTATTTTGCTTTTTCATTAACGTCTTTGAGAAAAAAACTGCATAAAAATTTTTGATGATAAGCAAAATTTGAATATATAATAATTCAAATAATTTTTTCTATCTTTCGATATATAATTATTTATTATCTAGTTTATATAATCCTGTAAAAGGAATAGTTTAACTGTTAAATTAAATTATTTCTGGATTTGGAATATTTTCTAGACAAAAATTATAATTAATTTATAATAATAAATTATTATTATAGGTCTATGAAACGTAAATAAAGTATTTAAATTTTAATTATAAAAAACAGCTATTATTGAAAATTTGAAAAATAAGATTATTTTTAATCACTATAAATGTCAAATATAAATAAATAAATGAAAATGAAATCTATATAAGAAAAAATGCAATTATATATTTGCATGTGTAGCTTTTTTTTTATAAAAACAGAAATAAACTAGATATATTCATGATACAAATATTGTTCGAAAAATTTCTTATATGGAAATGTTTCTATGTCATTCTTTTTCATCTATTCTTTCTATGGAGCCTTACAAGAACAAATTTTACTTTTATTTTATAATAGGTCTATTAAGTGACACGTTATTTTAAAAAGCATGATGATTTAAAATTTTAATATATTTTATGCATATGTTGCTTTTAGAGAACTATTTGCTATAGCTTCTTAGAATGTCCTAGGAAGCAGTGGCGGAATTAAAAATTTTTGGCTCTCCGCAAAATATTATTCGAGCCTTACCACAAAAAAACAAAGTTTTATCTAGATATTTTTATTAGAAAATAACAAAAAAAAATTGCATCATTTAAAATAATACAATTGCAAATTATAAAAGAATATATATTTAAAATTCTTCCTGGAATTTAAATTTGCAAAATCTCTAATCACATCTTTTATTTCCATATTTTTGGTATTGCTCCTTCCGCTATACTGCTCTGATTCAATAAACGTTTCACTCTTTTCATAATGCATTTAATTTTTATTGTATTATATTGTTAATTTAAAAAAAAAGAAAGGATAAAGTACAAAGAGGATTTGGGCACCCTATAATTCTGGGGTCTCCTGCGTTGCCGGGTCCGGCGCATTGTAATTCCTCCAGTGCTAGGAGTTAATACTCACTTGTTAGTCATCAAAATTCTATTAAAATTTCTATTCCCTAACATATATTCTTTAACTATCACTTTTCGTTATTAAAGATGGAGAAAAATGTCTTTGTCCATCTTTAATAAAGGAAGATTTCAATCATTGGATAATACCTATTATAGATGAAATGTTTGAGATTTAATAAGTATAATTTGAGCCTTGATCGATCATATTGTTTTAATCTGAAAGCGTATTATATTTTCAAGCGGACAAAGATAGAAACATGGCTACGAAATTCGAGACAAGTGGATACGTGAAACGGGTATGGGTTTAACTATTGACGTTTGATATATACATATTTAAAAGTAAAAATATATCAATTTATCATTTGTCTGAATCCAATTTGTCTGAGTTCCATTTTTTCGAATGTCACTTGCCCTAATCCCATTTGATCGAATCCAGTTGTCTGAATAACAGCTGCTTATCCGAATATATATCTTAAACCTCATTTCTTCATTCTCATTTCCTTTAATTAATTCGTAGTATTGGTATCTTTGAGAAATATCGTAAATTACTGAATTTTCAAGTTAATTGATTACACTCGATGATCGATTAGATATTTTGTTATAATTAGAATAAGAAAATCAGTGTTGTTAAATTTTGTTAAATTATGGCAAATTATTATGGAAATATTTTATATTTTGAAACAAAGATTTCCATAAGTACAAAGCAATCACACGAACTAATAGATATCAAGAAAGTAATAGTCAGGGAAATTTGAAATCAGAAAAATTTAAGAATCAGGCAAGTGAAGTCCGGGCAACTAAGAATCAGACAAATTGATGTGAATTGGAAAAGTTGGATTCGTTCGAGCGAACTGATATCAGAAAATGACATTGTAAGTTAGATTCGAGAAAATAGAAATTAGATAACTGATATGCGGATTATCGTGGGTAGGTCGATTATAATTTCATTTTGTTAGCATATAGAGCTCAATATATATATAAAGGTTAACATTTGTACCCGATCAATTTTAAGTTGGATACCATTTTTAAATGTCATATTCTATCGCTACCGACTGATATGATTTAAAAATACTGTAAGTCTAAGAGAAAATGGAAGACGGAAATGCTATTGGTTATAGTTTACATGTTTTATCATTATGAAAAATTTTGACTAAATGTAAATTCTCGTCGGCCGGATTGGCCGCCTGGAAACGCTTCGGCTTTCCACTCTGGACCGGGTTCGAATCTCTGGTCCCTCTCCTTGAAAATATTTATCATGGGATGGTCCGGGCCCGGCCCATCGATCCCCGTCCTCTACAATTGGACTGATTTCTCCGCAGGGGTGGGCACCTGTGGAAGGGCTGTGTTTCGTCCCGTCACATAGTATTCGTCCAGAATGGAAGGTGGTGTCATCTGTTGACAAAAAAAAAAAAAATGTAAATTCTCTAAGGGATTTTTCCAACATTATCATCTATAGGAATTAAGTATTATAAATATCCAACATTATCAAGTATTTTCGCTAGTTATATTGTTATAATGCGCCAGGCTATCTTAATGCATGGACACACTGGGCAGTTCCCTTGTGATGAATCTGTGATGAATTTATTACCAACTAATTAATGTTATTTTTATATTTAAATATTGATTTTGTTGAAAGTACCAATAAATCTAAAGGTTTAATTTTATTGATCGTTTTCATTTACATTTTTATTCCCATGAATGGATGGATAGGGACTACAATGCAATGATTTGCCCAAGGCCTACAATGCTGTTAAGATGACGCTGGTAATACCGCGGATGTAAAGAGGAGAAAAAACCTATAATTATTTTCAAAACTATGTAACTTTGTTGTAGTAATGTATAAGCTTTACTTTCGTTACAAGTTTTGATGTGATAGTAGTTTTTCATTGGAGATCTTTGTAAATTATACATAGAAAATCAATAGCGCATCTTAAATTCTCGTATTTTTTATTATTATCGAAAATATAACATGATTTATGGTAAATAGATTTCAACACCGATTTCAATACTATTGAAGAAAACAATATTGAAAATATCGATTTTTATAGTTTGTGTATGACGTACACGAATTTGAAGCATTTGTTATTTGAGTTATCTCTGAATTAAGTGTAAATAAATATTTAAAATTTTAAATCTATTGGTATTTCTTGTTTTGCAAACATTCATTTAATATTAATATGACTGAAATATCTCTGTAAACGAATTTTCATCCTATATATATATATATTATTTTTAGATCTTTAATATTTTTCATTTTGATTTTTGTATATTTCTAAATTTTATTAAAAATTTTTAGAGAAAGAGTAATATATATATATACTGTACATGATGTAAAACATTTAAAGATTAAATTTCATTCAATATTTTTTATAAAGTGTTAAATTTTTTTTTAAATATTTTTTCTTGTATAATAATAGAATTCATTTAAGTGATAAAATTTATAGATGTTTATATTTTCTTTTATAATTTATGATAATAAATAAACGATTTATATAATGTTTAAAGAGTAACTTAAATATAATTAAATTATTTAATTTTTAATAAAACAATATTTATTTTCTATTAATTCTATCAATGTGTTTCTCTCTCTATTTTTTTTTTTTTTTTTAATGTTATTGTTCAGTTAACTAAAGTTGAATTCAGTTTCATTGGATAAATTATCAAAATATAGTTGCTAATAATAAAAATATTAAATTAGAATTAAGAATCATATTAATAATTTATTAGTGTTTTCTGCTTATATAAATTGAATTACTATAATTTTATTTATGCTGCTTAGAAGCGAATGCGATTAATCTTTAATTTTGATCAAGCTTGTTACTCATAATTATCATATAAAATAATTAATTTATCGTATTATAAAATTTTTACGAAAATTGAAAAATTGTTCAAAAAAGATATTAAATTATTATTATGCAGAAATTATATTTTGTAAAAAAAAATTTAAGTCGAATTTTATTTCTACTACATCCCGAAAGATGGCAGTACGAGAATTAGAGACTGCTGAATCGGCAACACTGGTTGTCGATTCATCATCTCTAGTTTCTAAATCTCTTTTAATTGTTTAAAATGATTAATTTAATGTTGATTGATAAAAAAAAATGTTCAAAAATTAAAAACAATAAATTTTTACAAAAATCTACGTATTTATTCACATTTTTTTTTTTTTTAATTTTTGACACACTGTACAAATGTACACATTGGAAGTATGCGATAAAACATGACAGATGTTACAGATAAAGAGTAAAGATCCTAATTTATTTTCACATTAATCCAATTACAATCATAATTAATGATCCTTCTCGAAATAAAGAAACGAACTTTCTTCTTCTGGACGTCATGGCAAGATCTCTTGGACTTCAATTTACCAATTGGACTGTAGCAATACTGTTGTCTTTATACCTAGTTTATCAATTAATCAATGTTTAGCTTATCTATTAACAGTTTTTAATTAAATTTTATCTAAGTCAGACAATTTTAAATTAAATTGTAATTTTAAATAACAATTTTTATCATATATCTATGTTAAAAAAAAAAAAAAAAACACTTAACATTCGTTTGAACTACTTAAGTTCGTAAGAACGACAATTAATATTAAAGTAAAGTCCATTCGACTTTACTTTAATATTAATTGCGAATCAGTAACATTAATAATTGCAAGAAGTGATTGGCCATTTTTAAAACAATTAATTATTAACTCTTAATTGTGGAAGTTAATTGGAAACAATTCTTAAAATCGAGTTAATTTTCAATTTAATCACCAAAATAGTTTTAAAACAAAATAATTCACACTGATCAGTTATTTATTTTAATTAATAGAACTTTTTTAATCGTCTCGACTTGAACTTTAGAACAATTTTTTTTTCTATGTTGTTCAGAAGAATTTAGGGTGAATATGACACTAAACACTAAATTCTGTAATCCGACTTGTCTACTTTTATAATGTCAACTTCCTGTTATTTATTGATTTCAAAAAAGAGCAGATCAAATGAAGAAAAAATTGGAATCCAGTTCCGTCAAAGTATTGAATTATATTTTTCTGTTGTGAGTCGAATACAATAATAACCAACTATATACTAGATGATAGATACGTTATAAAGATTTGTGGACTCATATGACAATTTAAGATTGAATATATTCAATGAAGAATTAATAAAGGAAATAGATTACAAGAAAAGATAGTGGACGAGATTTTATTATTAGAAATAACAGGATATTCTGTAATAAAAAAGATAAATAATAAAAAAAAAATATGCATAATTTATGGTATGAAAAAGTGTGATGATTTATATTCAGAAAATTTTACGCAATTCAACAAAGTTCTGAAAAGAATTATCGTGCTGTTATTGTCTCCAAATAGTTCGATAGAAATGTTTACAAAAGAGATAATTTAAATATCCTTACGAAATTTTTCCTGACGGAAATGACTTTCGTGTCGTTATGAAAAGAAAATAAAAGTCATTGTTAATATGATTTAGTTTCGGTTAATAAATTATAAATATAAAATCTCCATTTTCTTCATCCATAATAACGAGAATCTCTCAACTCGAATTCGCTAATTTTTTTTTTTTCCTATTTTCTGTAATGCTTTCTAACTTCCAATTACATCTGCTCATTTTATATTCTTCTGATTGCAACTGCACGTCAAACAGTTTTATTGATTAATGTAATCTGACAATTAAATGAATATTAGTTCATTGAAAATTAAGGAAAAAGTAATATTTATATGAATTATATTATATTAATAGTTAAAAATAAATACAAAACATTCTACATAAACTTGTCGTGTTATCTAAAACTGACAACCGTCTTAATCGAAAATGTCTGTTATAAATAACATAGTATCACATTTCTTTCGCACAATTATAACATTCTATTTTCTTAATAAACTATTTGAACATGAATAATTTTCAACACAGTAATTGGAATAAAAGAGAAGAAATAAGTTGATAAAGAGAAAAAAAAAATACATTGCATCAGTTGTAAAAGTTGGAATGATAAATTTGTAAATTGTTCAGAATAATTAATCACCTTTATAATTTTTATATTTATTTATTCTTGATTTTAAACAAAAATTTAATAATAATTCAGCTGACTATGTCTAGAAGCAACAATAAAAAATTTTGCTAAAATCATTCAAATATTTAATTAAGAGAAAATACATATAAAAGATTACATAAAAGCATAATTTTATTAAAATTTTTCATTTTAATACGAGGTTAGAATAAACAAATTACATAGGGTCTCTTTTTATGCGTTAGATACGTTACACTGAAAACCGCATATCAAAATTCGCACAAAAAAAGTCCTAACTTGCATTGAAAAATTCTGATGAAAAATTATTTGAAACTAATCACAAAATAATACTTAAAACAGGAATATAAAATCTAAAACAACACATAAATCAATAAATTGTACAAAAATCATTCATTTTATGATAATTTTAAATATTTCTATTGTTGTAGATATCGCCCTATTGTGATGTAGACAGATTTATGACTACGTTTACGTAAACAAAGGCAAAACAAATTTTTGGTTTCTAACTCAATCAGTTCGCCAGAGTAACAATGACATTTAATGACGTCTAAAATATATAGAGGAGTGTATCAGAGGATATGAGAGGATATAAATAGCCCATTATGCACAATGAAGAAACCCTGAATTTGCTTGAAATATTGCACCGCATAAAAAGAGATCCAACTGTATTTTTTTCAAGTAAAAAAATTCTTCTAAAATTAATTATTATTTTTCCATATTTTATTATTTAGAAACTGCTATTAAATGTAGGTTAATTGGTTTATAATTAATCTTTTATATTAATAAATATGGAAAAGTTATTTTTAAATTAAAAATTAGATATCGTTTTCCTTTATTGAGTTTTATTTTAATGAGTTGCGATAGAATATACCTGTTAGAGATCTTTTAATTAAATAATTAAATCTCTTTTTTCCTCAAAAAAAAAAAAAAAACATTAAAAGTTAAAAAAATACAAAATTCTCTTTCGGTTTTTTTAGAAAACATTAATTATATATAACAGAAACATAAATTATTTAAAAATATTGTAAAATATACAATTAAATACTATTAGACTTACGTTGGATAATAAATTATTCCTTTTTGAGAGTACTTTTTAATGTATAAAAATGTACTATTATGCTATTAATAATATAGTTTATTTAAAAAAAGATTCATGATCTAAAAATTTAGATAAAATTTTATTTTATTCAGACGAAGAAGTCAATGTTACAAAGAAATGTATAAACTAAATTTATAATGAAAAAATATATATAAAAATATATTTCGGAATTTTATCTTTAGAATATCTAAAATATTTTTTCAGAATTCCTAAACGTTTTCATAAATTCTTATTTGAAACCAGACGTGATACTAAAATGCTAGATGCGAATCAAAATTTATATCTAGATATTGATGACTGGATGATATATAAATCTCAGTCAAGATAGATATAGTTTGTTATATTGCAAATAAAAACTATTTCAGTTTTTTAAATAATTTTTTTTTAAATTAATTTTCTGTTTTAGACAATAGTTTATATTTTTCCTGCAAGTTTACGAATCAAGTTAGTTTTAATCTACGAGGAGGAGTCGAAAAGTCTTTGTCAGTAATTTATATTTTCAAAATTTATAGGAATAAATGAACAGGAAAAATGTTTTGTGAACCAGCAGTATGTTTTCTATTTTTCTATGTAATCACCGAGGCGCTGGACACAGCGGTCCCACCGTTGGATAAGATCTTCGATGCCCTTATGAAAGAATTCGTTCTATTGCATACGAAACCATCTTCGCACTGATGTCGAAGACAGACCCGTTGAGATCGACAGTATTTTTGCTATATCCTCAATCATCACTCGTCTATTCGCTTTGATCATGTCGTCCAGAGCAGTGATATTGTTGCCAATAATGGACGATCGCGGCCTACCAGAACGTCTTTCATCCGTCAAATCAACACGACCTTCTTGAAAGTGGTGGCATTATCAACACACAATTCTCTTTTTGGCACAGTCTTCCCCATACACATTCACGATTTCCTGGCGAATCTCAGCTGATGTTTTACCCTTGGCCCACAGAAAATGAACAGTTCGCTTCTCATAAGACACAAGCGTTTGAATGGGGGTCGCCAAGTTTTCTCTCATTTCTCTGCGTCTACAATTTCGATTGATCTGCCACCTATCAATTAAATGCCAAACAAACCAGTAATTCCAATGGAACTCTCATATGAACTCCCAAACCTTCCGTTTTGAAAAAAAAAATTACTAACAAAGACTTTTTGACTCTTTCTCGTATATATAACGTTTCAATAAAAGCATATATTTAATAAAACTTTAATTTGCAATGTCAGAAAAATTTATTAATTTGGTATTATTTCATATTATTTCAACATCAGATCGACTAATTAATTAATCCTTTAGCAATTTGTTTCCTGAAAAACATCCTTGAGTACCGCTCAACAGAGTTTTTCTCTTCCAGAAATCTTAATGAAAGTTCATAAAATTGATCACGTGATTTTCTCTCATAAAACATTTTTATAATATTATATCTCATTTTCTGTATTAAAATTAGATAATCAATCAGTCTAAATACAGAATTAGGCCGCGCAAAACTCAACGTTTCAGAGTAAGGATAATCCTAGTTTAGTTAGTTGATGCTAGTATAAATATGATCGATCATTCCAATATAGATATTTCAATCAATTATTCGCGCTAATTATTTTACAGTTAAAACTCAGCACTTAAATAAATTCTGCAATACTAAATTACCTCAAAATTTTGATATATTTAGTATTCATTTATGTGTACTTAATGCGTTATTATATCTCACTTTTCTATCATCATATTTATGGTAATTAAGACAGTTTTCTACTCGATGTAGAGACATCGATTGCACACGAAGGCGCTAGCAGATAAACTCAAGGATCATAGATATGATGTTAGAAAACAAGGTATAACACCGCATTAAATATATATATACAACCAACAGCGGAAAGATAATGGAGTAACGGTTTTCGTTTAATGCTACTTTTTATAATAGACAATGGTAGCATTTATGCATGGTTTTAATTTCATTTAACATTATTAACATCTCATTTGTCATATAACGGAAAATTAGTCATTTGTAAAATTTAATACATTGTCGTAATTACATTTCATAAAGGCCTACATAATTATAAGGTATAATTTATCATTATATCATTCCATTTGTAATATATAACATTCATTCAAATTTTACATTGTATCCTCCATTATGTGTGTCCACAACACATACAGTTTAATCTAATACTGTAATTAATATAACTGTTCTAGATGTACATTTGAAATGATTGAAATTAAAACTTTTAGGACTTTAATTTTAATATTAAAAGAAAAAATATATATTTATGCTAATAATTTCACATATATTAATCATGCTATATGATTTGGTTTAAATTATCATTTACAAAAAAATATTAAAAATAAAATTAGAGTGGATTAAATAGTAGTATCAGATCTATATGAAATTATATCATTTAAAATTTATTTAATAATTAGATAGGTATGTAGGTTGTATTTAAAAAATTTTGACTTTTATATATCATTATTCAAAATTAAAAATTTAGAATCGAAATAAAAAGTGTACAGATGTTAAAGATCAAAGATCTGTCAATCTATGTTACTAACTTGTAACTGAACATTCGAATTTCCCAAATTTTCTCGCGAGGCAATCGAAAATTAAAAAAAAATGTACATGTATAATAATTAATTAAATAATTATTATAATTCTCTTGAATGTTTCTCTAAAAAAAATTTGGCATGAAAAAAGTTAATTTTTTTTAACGTTTGAGAAATAGAAGTTCTTTTTTATTGTGACAAATTCGAAATTTGGTGGACGATACCATTTTATTTTATAAAATTGAAGAACTGATTAAAATTTTAAATATAATATATAATTGGAATCAAAGACAAATATTCACAAATGAATTTCTAATTTAAACTTTTTCTGTGATTTATTTTTCCTTACTTTACAGAGAATACTATTTCGTTTTCTTATAAGCATACTAAATACTGTTAAATAAAGAAATCAGGACATTTAATTTGTATAACTTGAAGATTTTTTAGAAAAAATTTGTAAAAATTCTTATGTATTATTTTTTTTTCACAACTTAAATAGCGTTTACAGCGAAATGAAATAGCGAAAAAAAAAATAATAATAATAATACAGGCTTCAGGTTAAAAATAAAATTTTTCAACAATATAGTTAAATTCAATCAACTTCTAGTCGCTTATCAGTAGTTAATGTTGATACGATAAAAATGATTTCAAGATAAGCCTTAAAATTTAATTAAAATTTATTGAAATTTATTTATGAGAAAATAAAGATGTCTTCTTAGATTAGCGTTGCAGTCTCATAGAAGAGAGTTAGTGGGGGTGGCTACCTCTGCTATATATTATAGATATTATAAATATTAAAATATAACTTACAAGTGTATCTTTGAGCAGTTACAATCAAAGAATGCATTAAAATATATTTTATTATTTACAGAAAATTCCATTATAAATGAATTTTATTTCAAAATAAAATTCAAAAGTTTTTAAAAGTTGCATTTTTAGTATTTAGAAAATTTTATATCATTAAAAACAATCTTAGATAAAACTTTTAGTAGCATTTATTATGAGACACTTGTATATTTTATAGTCTATAAACAAGTTTTTTATTTTATTTTTATTTTTTTAGCTGAGTAAAGTCAAGATTTTCAGTGGTAGTAGGTTCAGAAATACAATAACTCAAACTCGCTGATAAATCTTTCAAAATATTTCTATAATCTTAAAATCAACAATCATAAAAAATTATTTCGCACATTTTTAGTATATCTGCTAAGAATATAAATTTTTACAGAAACTGTTCATGTATCTTTGATATATCTCCATCCAATGTCTATATAAAATATTTAATCCCTACAATAATAATCCATCTGTTTAGAAAACTTTTTATCTATATAATTTGAAATATTCTTTTTATAACAATTATATTAATGCATAGAATTTTTGAAACCATAAAATAATAATATATAAATGACTTGTTTGTTTCCAAACAATACATTTATATATTATTATTGAGATATAATTACATTTGCATAGTATAGCTATTTATTATTTATTCAAGTTAAACGAGAATTTAGAAGAATTATGCATAATAATTAAATAAAAATTAGACTAAAGTAAAAAAAAATATTATGCTGAATAAAAAATTATGAAATATAAATTTATTACTATTGAAAGATCATCACAATTAATTCATCGAATTTTATATTTGATAATCAAAAACAAAATCATAATTAGATATAAATAATAAATAACAATAAAAATAACATAATTAATAATTAAAATTATGATAAAATATGGCAAGCGCATATCCAAGGATTTTTCAAAGGAAATACGGACGCAAAATAAATAAAACTTAATCCTTTCTCGAAAAACGGAAGAATTAAATATTTATTTTTTAAATTAATATTTTTTTTGTTTGAATTTTTATTTAATTTGTTAATCTATAATGATAAAAAAAAGTTAAAATTTTGTAATTAGAGGGGTCAGTAGCATATTAAGCATCTTCCTGGATATATGCTTGAAATATGGAACAAATACCGTATATTTTTATACAGTATTTTTATTTCCTAACTCAAATGCTTACCTCTTTAGCTCTTGCCAAAGCATCTGATGGAGGGCACTTAACAGGACTATAGGAACGAGTATTTATCCTATCGTAAAGCTAGAAAAAAAATAATGGAGCCATGCTGCTTATATATAATAATTAATAAGGTGTGTGTGTATATATATATATTAAAGGTATCCATTACGAATATTCAGATATTCGTAATGGATGTGTATCATATCATATTTAAAGAATTTTAAATAATAAATTAATAGATAACTTATAAAAGAAAAACATGGAAAACAGTTCGTAAGACCTAAATTTCTATAATATACGATATTTAATACAAAAATATTGCATGATCAAGTATTATCAATTACTTTTATTTATTAATAAGTCATGTAAAGCAAACTAATATTGTATCTTTTACATATTACTGTATTGCATATTGCATAATGATCATAATAATATATATAATAATAAAAATAATTAAGAATTCTAATGGATATTATATCATAATAAATATGAAATTCATGTTTTTGTCTTTGAGTTAGTAATTTGTTTCGAGTAATTCAATATTTTCGACAGTACAGAAAAGCAATTATAATACAGCTAGTTCTCGACTTACGACCACGATCGGTTCCTAAAGACCGGTCGTAACACGAATTGGTCGTAAGTCGAGTA
>WUQG02211084.1:0-21590 GCA_011317285.2 Androctonus mauritanicus
TTTGTTGTTATGTATTTTTCAGCTTTGCATATCGGATAAATTTAATTTTTTTCAAATTTTTATTAGCTTTTTTAAAATTAATAAGTCTACAGCTTCCTTTTATTACTGTTGATACAGGTTTTGAATTCTTGAGAATTTTTAAATAATTATACACAAAACTATTGTTATTTTCATCGATTTTAAATGTTGAAAATGCTTTTCCCAAATGTCTATTAGAATCTTGATTATAATATTTGTTTCTTCCATCGTCCAATTCATTCTTTTCGTTGTGTTTACTTCGCTTCTCGAAAGTCGTTGTTGCCAGTTTGACTAGTTAAAGTACTACTTCTTCTTCTTCACGTCTTAATATGGAAGTTTTAGCTTGCGCTTTTTCCTCCGATGGCGAGTTAAAGTACTTTATGCTTCCAAGTACTTTAAGGGACACTGGTTATTACTTAAAGTGCTTTAACTCTTAACGTACTTCAATATTTTGTGTCTGGAAAGCATTATTCCGTTAAATTCTATCTTAAAGTACTTTAAGCGGTCTTGTCTGTAACGGGTAGTAAACGTATATAAGTACTTTGGAAGGGAGAAATCTATACGAAATGACATCAACGAAACTTCATTCGATACCGGTGTTTCTGTATCGACAATTCCAAAAAGAATTGTAACCGAAGGAAGCAAAACAGCAGAGGACGATCTGGAAATAGTAATTAGATTAAAATATTTTAATCTTTATAAATACTAAAATATCTTTACTTTCCGTGTGTTGATAATTTAATTGGCATGTTTTCTATGTTTTTAAATTAAACATCAAATCGAAAATGGTAATAAATTCTCTACTGAGATCCCATTTTATATCTTATCGCTTATCGTTAATCGATAACTGTAAAGACTAGTCGATCATAGAATTTGGCCTTGAAAGTTCCTCCTTTAGTTGAAAGGACTATAAATAATATTTTCTTTTCTGTTTTAAATATTTTAAACCAGGAAAAAATAATTTAAAGCTAATAAAACCAATCTAATAATAAAAAATATAATTTTAAAATAATAGAATTGTTAATGGATGTAGCGCCATCTATCGATAAAAATATCGTATATTTTTAATTTTCAATGTTTTTGGGCTGCTAAAATGAAAAAATTTTTGTAATTTGGATTTATTTATTTATTTGATGTTATCTAAACTTAATCTTCATGCCAAATTTGTAGTATATATATATATATCTCCAGTGGTCCACTGATCATACACAGGATGAAGAAAAACTTCGTCGTAAAATTTTGTGTACTGATAGGGGACCTCGAAACTAGTCGAAAATGTCTAATGAACATATGGTCTAAATGGCACTGTTTCCGAGTTATAACCCTTTAAAACTATCCAATCACCATCGAGTACACAAGGCGTCTATTGGGTCACTCGTCTTCTTACTAATCCGATAGTAAGTAGCAGAGCGACGCAATGCGACGCGTTCGCTTTGCGTCGCTCCTTCGCTTTGTATACTCGATGGTGATTGTCTATCTTTAGAGAGTAAATTCGAAAATGGTGCCATTTAGATCATATGTTCATTAGACATTTTCGACTTGTTTCGAGTTCCCCTATCATTACACAAAATTTTACGAAGAAGCTTTTCTTCACCCTGTATGTACTGTATATAATTCAAATCGGTATGTTAGAACTGTTACACGATAGAGGATATTTTCTTACGTATTTTTCTTGTGATGCTAACAATATGTGTTACGATATGTGTTAGCGTTTTTCTTAACCGGGACAGACAATAGTATTGTATACACAAACATAAGTCAATAAATGTTTATTTTCTGAATTACAGGCTTTTAAAAATTTCCAAATATAAAAACAGGAAAATGTATATACACTATATGTAAAAGATTACAGTTATGATACATATTTATGATTTCAACTTATCCAGATCAGTATAATTCTTATCTTAACAGTATTATTAACAGGTGAAAGGCATATTGTATTAAAATAATTTTCTTTTTTTTCATTTTCATCTTTTAGTAGTATATTTATTCTAAAAAACGTGCAAAAGAACAAAGTAGGCACATTTGGAAACTTATTTTTAAATAAAAACCAAATATATTTTTGTATTCCTTTCGGGCAGAACCAATTGCAGAAGATGAAAGCCACACTTTTGAAAGATTCCGGTTTACAATCTTTGATTTTCTTGATTTGTTTCATGAATTTCGATTTAATAGTCATACACGTTGCGTCATCTGTTGTTGATATTTTCAATATTTCTACATTCATTCTGTTTCCCGAAAAAGCGATGCCACTGTGTCTGTATCGATGACAGAAATATAAATATTTTCCAATAGGCGACTTCAAGCTGTACTTATATTTGCAACTTTCGTTAAAAGTAAACCACAGGACAAATTTCAATTCTTTCTTTGAAAACTTTGTAAATTGTAGTAAGTATATCATTCTTTCCCAGCGACCCATCAGCGGATAATTTGTAGTAAATACAAATCGTTTCACTTTTATTCCCAGGAGTGACGGGAATATTGCGATCTGGGTGCAGACTTTAGATATAATAAGGGAATTATGCAACATATGTAAATTCATGAGCCCTGAATGAAGAAAAATGTAGAATTATTTGACTATCATTACAATAAAATAATAAATCAATGAATAAATTAATTTAAAGATAAGAGATTTTTTATTTTCACCTAAACTTGGATCTATAAAGAAAGGCAAGTTAAATTCCATCAAAAATTGGACATTCTTGTATCGTAGGAAATCTAAACATTCCACAATTTCTGGTTCTGTAAGTGCCTTTCTTATCAAAGGATATGGTATATTCTGCAAAATTCGAACAAAATTATTCATTGCAATTGAAGACTTGTTAAAATTACTACTTTGTTCTTACTTAAAATTTTAAATATTGTAAAAATATTTTATCATCACAAATTATCACAATTTTAAAATAGAACTCTGTTCAACTATTATACTATTTGAAAATCAAAGATTAAATAATCGGCAAAATACACAAAAAAGCAAGCGTTTATATTATGTAGCACTCTAAATTTTTACAGATTTAACCAATATTTAAATAGAAAACTTACTTTCTTTATGATAACTATTCTTCTGCTCATAATTTTATCTGCAATTTCTCTCCAAAGTGAACAAACACGTTTGCATTTGATTAATTCAGAATTATCTAAATTATCGAAGATTCTTTCAACTATGAAACTGAAATTAGTCAGTACAATTCCCTCTTTTGACTGATAGTCATTTGTTTTTGTTTCGTCCATTGTGGATACTGGTTTTCTGCAAAGACAAATTGACGGTTAATAGCGATATAATAAATATAATTAGAACAATATAAGCTTCAATGTTCTAAATAATTTTGAAATTATAAGCAGTGGAGGAAAAAATCTTGTTGGTTATTGAAAGGTATTTCGATCATAAAGCTATTTCAACTTTTTTGTAACAATAAACCGTTTAGTGAAAGACTTGATCATTGATCTGAAATCTTACATTAATATCTTATTAGTAATGATAAATGATGAAAATTTCATATGATTCTCGCATTTCAGTAAGACATCATTTCTACAAACATATTCCACATTCTTTCAAAATGGGTATTCCATATCAAGTGGTCTAAAGATTCATTCTCAACCGTCCTGAATTTTGCTGAAATTTGATATGAATATGTATGAAGGCTGCTGTGCAAAATTGCAATTCGAGAAATGGTGTGGTTGAAGAATCAGTTTTTCCTGTGGAAGTCACCTGTATAACGCGAATTCAATCACAAATAATTTTCAAAGTTTCAAATATGATTTTTAGATAACCGTAACACACAGAACTCTGAATCTTTGTGAGCTTGTTCAGATTTTTGTGATAAATCCAATAATTTTGTTATTAAAGATCACACGAGCGTTAGTCAAATTTTAATAATATTTGAGGAGTAAATAGCTCAGTATTTGACATTTTGAATTTAGTTTTTTTGGCTCTCATTGGAAGGAGATTTTGAACTACAAACCATAAATTTTATATAATTTTTGTGGAAGTTTATGAAATTACATCATTATCGTCGAATCGAACTACTATTAATTCTGTTTCCACGTATAAGTTTCTTTATAGAAATGAGTTTAATCAATATATTGAACTGTATTAGGAAAACTTATCTTTTGAGTTATTTACATACCGTAAAGAAACGAAAAATCTTTAAATATTTGCGATTGTAGTTACCGTTGAATAGATTTAAAACAGTATCCATTTATAAAAGACGAAATGAGATTGCAGGAAATTAGGGATGTCAATTATTGCTACAATGATAATATATTGACTGACATTATAGCGGATGATGGAGTCACAGTGAGAAATATTTGTTATAATCAGAAAAATACAATTTTCTCACGACGAAACAGGGTATTATTCTGTGATTTTGTGTAATAAGGCAAAGATTACTAAAGTCTACTAAATGATAATTTAATCAGCGATTCTCAAGGAACATTTTTATGTGACTGCAATGTGACCAAGAGAAGCTACTGGTATCACACAGATCTCAAATTTAGGCCGGCCGCATATTAGTCGATGGTATCGACTGCGATCCAGTGGCTGTGACTGTGATTTAGTGGCGTACCAAGGGGCGGAGAAGCGGACCATCCCGACTTCTGCTCAAGAAGGCCTCCGAAGAACCTTAACTTTTAAGTATATGTACTTATATATAGGAATATAAAAAAGGGACTTTGTATTCTGGGAGGATGATTACGTATAAATGTGCCGTGCTTATTTAATAGTGATTAAATAAATGTTAATTATATATTTGTGTTGACATTTTGTATGATGATCATTCCAATTAGGGGATCCCGGAGAAATTTCAGCCCCGGTTCTCGATAGCTGCAGGTCCGTCGTTGCTGACGATCATATGGAAAGAGAAATTGCATCTGACATTTCTTAAGACATCGCTAGTTGCGACCTTGGCGAAGTTGTTAATGATTTAAAGAGTAAAAGTCACCTCAGATTAGACATTTATAAGTATACTGTATTTCTTCTAGATTACAAAGTACTTTTCGGATTCGAAGAATCCAGAATATTAATAGCAATATTCTGTTGAATTTAATTGAATATGCAACATTACTCGATGGGAAAACCAAATATTCGAGAAATGACGATTGGCTGCGAAAACAAAATCCAGTTACTCGGGACCTTGTCAGCCAATTGACATTTCTCGAACATTGGGTCGATGTCGTTACAATGAGTATGCAATGAACGATTTTGGTACAACGTCTGTTGCGATCTGATTGCTGCATTATCGAGTAGTTTGCGGCCGGTCTTACTTGTTAGTGTAATAAATTCACAGGATGGTAGGTTGGTAAAACAATCGAGGATCCCTCTCTATCTTCACAATTGGCAAGAAAGTTCTAGGCCAGTTAGAGAACATTAGAATCTATTTTACAAACTACCGTTTGATAGTTACGAGTTTAATCTGTCTGAAGTGTTTTGATCATCACTATCTATTGATATATATTTGTATAACAAAATATTTTGAAGTTTTGCCACTTTATTATTACACTGTTTTCTACAAATATAACGACAATAACGAAGACACAATATATCAATTAAAAACTTATAAAACTTAAAAAATTATTATCTGTTAAAACATGGTATCTTAGAAATGCATTTCTAAGATACCATGCGACTAGACTGAAGAGGGTAGTCGCAGCCAAGTTTACTCTAAACATTAATATATATATAATCAGCGGCGGACCTACAGCTATCGAGGACCGGGGCTGAAGTTTCCCTGGGGCCTCCTAATTGGAATGATCACCATACAAATGCCATCACATATATATATATTATTTGTGTTGACATTTATATGGTGATCATTGCAATTCCAGAACACAAAGTCCCTTTTTTTATATTCCTACATATAGGTATATATACTTAAAATTTAAGATTCTTCGGAGGCCACCCTGATCATAAGCCTGGGGCGGTCCGTCCCCTCCGCCCTCCTTGGTACGCAACTGTATATAATAGATATTTTTTCATAAAAATATTTTAACTTGGAAATTAAATTTAATTTTATCGTATTTCAATCGATAAGAAAGCTCCAATAGAAAAATGTAAAGACTTCATTATTATGAAGCTGAAAACAAATCGATTGTAATCTTCCTTCTACAATCGATACATTGTTTAATTGAAACACATGCATCTACATAATAAATTTTATCTCTTAACTTAATTCTTTATACGTTTAATGCTAAAACAACTATTTTTAATATTACCTTTATTTTAGAGATTCATTTTTCACAAAACCAATTGACAAATTTTCCTTTGGGAAGAAACAGTATGAAAATTTGCATTTTTTTCTCTTATTGTATAATCTGTCTTTAAGCCCTCTAGTGTCTTAATTTGGAAAAATTATATTCCACCATATTTATGGAATTTTTAATCCAGTTTTATTATTATTAGTTAATTAATTTTCTTTTTTTTAATTCTTCTTTATTGATAAAATAGAATTCGTAAAATAATCTTTTTTGTAGTGCTTTCTTTCCTGTTTTAATCTATATAAAACACTTAGCTTCTGTCACGAACACAAACTGCTAACGAACAGGCTTAAATCGCTCCCTGGCATTTCAAACATTAAAAGATTGTCAGTTGGCGACTTTCAGTTTAAACAAAAAATAATAAATGGTTTAAAAAACAAATAATTTAAAAAGCTGTTTTAAAAATTCGTAAATAAATCGAATACTCCCGAATTTTAGTTTAAAAAATAAACTACAGTAATTCGAGATACGGCAACCTTGCACCAACTTGTGAGTTGAATAATGGCGACTGCTGAAACGTTTGAAAAATTGGAAGGAAACTCAATGGAAAAAATTGCCCGAGGAATGGGCATCATCGGCATCAAAAGAGGCTGTTGCTGAACGCTTCAGAAAATGGAAGAGGAAAAAAGGACAGGCACCGTCGACATCAAAACCGAGAATATCTGCAGCTGAACGTTCAAAATAATTGGAGGGAAACAACAGTGGCAAAAATTGCCCTAGGAACAGGCGCCATCGAATCTAAACAGGCTGTTGCCGAACGTTCGAGAAAACGGAGGAGAGTAGGAAAACAACACGAACTATCTCATGATGCGGGTGAAATGACCGCATCATGAGATAGTTCGCAAATGTCAATATTGTCAGAATATTCTGGAATTCTGTAAAAAGAGTTGCTCTCATGGAGGAAAGCAAAATTTCCAGAGTTAACAATATGGGTAAAGCTGTTACGGGGATTGGGCCGCCTTTGGCGTTCAGGGGCGACAGCCCCCTAATATTTGTATAAAATTTTTGATTTACTTCACAATTATTTTCAAGACAATGTAGTTCCATCCCTGATTTATACTGATTAAGTCTAATATATCTTTTATGCTTCGCTATTCTTATTTTTAATAATTCCCTTTTAGTTTCTCCAACACGTGTGTTTCATTGCGTGTACGTTCTAAGTTATATACACTACTATCTACTTAATAAAGATTGTGTAGTTCTTCCTAAAAATGTTAAGCTTTTAACTACAAACTAAATTTGGAGCTATATTTATATGCACATTTTTAAAGACTTTTTTTACTGCATAGAAAATATTAATTTCAAATGGACTGAAAAGAAACAATTGTTTTCTTTTTTATTTATGTTCTAATTCACACAGTTCAATTTTTTAATTTCCATATTGGATAATTATTTAACATGAACATTCTATACATAAACTTTATTTTAACATCTCTATCTAATTTACACATTGTTCTATTATATGTTTTCTTTATCTCTGATATAAATAGATTCTATTTTTATATGGTTTGATGTATTTGAATGAAAATCCGACAACTTTAAATGATTTAATTCCTTCCAATATCTTTTTAAAATATTTATTTATTATCCTTTCTAATTATTCTTATATCTAAATAATATAACATTTCTATTATTTTCTTTTTCTATTTTGTAAATTTTTAAATATTGATCAAAAGAATTTGCATGTTTTTGTAACATAGCTAAATTTATTACATTTAAATCAAAAATACATAATATATCATCAACATACCTACTTATAAATTTAACACTTTTATAATTCAATAGATAATTATTAAACTCAAAACAAGTTCTGCTAATTTTGGACCCATAACTGATCCCATTATGTTATCATCTATATTTACCATTAACATCTATGAAATTATTATAAAAACAAAAAACTCTATAGCATTAATAATCCAATTTTATATATATATTTTTAATTTTTACAATTAATTCCAATGGTATTCTCCGATATAAATTTATAAAATCTAAAGAACCTACATCATAATTTGATTGTACTTGTTCTGTTTTCAACCTTGTATTTTTTGAATTTTACTTAATTTTTCTTTCAAAAAACTTCTAAATTATATAAAATTGTATCTTTAAAAACTACTATGAGTCTGTGAAGCAGTTCTAATTTATATGTTTTTAATATTAAAATTAATTTTATAGAGCTCTCACTGGACTTGATAACAAATCATCTTTTTTATCCGTTATTTTATTCTGTTTCCAATTTATCAACAATTTATTTAAGCGTTTTTTTAATTAATTTATCTGTTGGATTTTCTACTAATTTTCTAAACATACCACTTTCTACTATTTTTTGTTTTTTCTAATTCTAAATCATCTCTTCTCATTATTACTATTAATTATCTGCTTGAATAATTGAAAATATATATATAATGAAAGAAAAATTAACATGTTAATTCATATTTACTATCTATCTCTTCTTTTGTCTTAATTTTTTTATATGTTTATTTCAGTCATAATTAAACCTTTATCATATATATTTGTTTTATTTTCTTTCTTGTTTTATTTATTAAAGTGATCAGACATGTATTGAAATTTCAAATACTTTAAATATATGTTCATAATTAATTACACTATCTATTTTTGATACATTACATAGGATATTATAATTTAAGCCCACGAGAATATTCATTATAGATTGAGATATATTGAGATTTGTCTTATTCATCATTAAATTCTCTTTCCAAGTTAACTTTTCTCCCTCTGGAATTATATAGCTATACCTTTCTAATTTTAAACATTTTTTCTTATAGTATTCTAATTCTTTAAAACGAATCTCTATCTAGGATAAGATTGTATACATCGCAAAGTCCAGAAAAAATGGTATCGATCGATAGGGGGGTCGTCGAGACACGCAAAATATCCCTAAAGAACTAGGAGTCAAAGATCAAAGGTTAATGAGATCACACGCGTCTAGCAGCATAGGTACCATAGCACGGGAACAGGACGCCTCGTGCTCAACACTATAGCAAAGCGAAGCACACTATTAAACCATGTGCACTGTGAAGTTTTCAGCCTGTATATCTCGTTAGTCTTTGACATTTAACCCCTAGTTCATTAGGAATATTTTGCATATCTCGACCCTCCTATCGATTGATATTTTCAGGGTTTGCCATCTCTGATATCTTAGCCTTTTCTTTTTTTTTTAACACAGATTACTGAAGAAAATATTATCATCTCAATTTTTGCAAATTTTTTATATTTACAATATTCTTTAGATGATTTGGCAGCTTTACAAACATCAGTATTTTATTCTCTCTATTACATATATATATATTAAAATAATAAATACCTGTTTTTAAATAATCTATATTAATTTTTATTCTATTCAAACATTGCCAATTCGTCGTTATTCCTTTTTTTACATAATTAATCTCAGTAATTAATCTTACAGTTAGATAGTGTATAGATTAACAAAATATTTTTTTGGCTATTCTTGAAGTTTTGCCACTTTATAATTGTGAAAAAAGTGTAATAATAATCACAATACCAAAGACACAATACAACAAATACAAAAATCATAAAACTTAAAAACTATCTCTTAAAACATGGTATCCTAGAAATACATTTCGGTTACCTTCCCTCTTCGGTATAGTCGCAACCATGTTTACTCTAAAAATTAATAGGCCTACATATATAACAGATATTTTAACATAAGCTTATAAAATTTTTTAATTCAGAAATATATTTGTATATTACTTGAGTGATTATCAGGATCTTAAGTTTCCTATTACTTCCAGGCTCGTAAAAGTCACTTTACAAATTTTGCTCTCGATAGGACAAATGATGAAAGAATGAAGACAAATGAAGAGTATTTATATATATAGATTATTTTTATACATAAATAATTGGAAAATATTTGTTTGTCAGAATAATCCTACATAAGAATACACAGCATTTTGATCTGTCAGAATGATAAAGTTCATCTGATAGAATGATGTTTACTATCTGTGCCCTGGAGGCATTCGAAGTTCTACGTGCTAATATTTCAGTTCTTCACGTTTATGTTCAGACAGATTTTATTCACTCTGTCCTGGTTATTGATTAAATTTTGGTATATCATCAATCATCTATCCACGCAAATATAGTTTAATAATAATTTAATAGCCTGGATATACAGTATTATCTAATATGATTGCTTCAAATACCGCATTTTCACTTTCCGGAAGCAAATCAACTAAGAAAATATTTTTTTTGAATCATCGTTCAGTCAAACTTTATCAGTTTTAATTTACATGATAATATTTTAATCAATTGTCGAACTGGCATAGGTTTCGGCATGAATTTTTAACACAATGGAAATGCCGATTACACTTTTAAACACGTATTGATAATGTTGAATTTTTAACACAGTGGTACATGAATCGTGAATTTCGTGCCTACGTGATTGATAGACCGAAGAATCCAGATGATATCTTGTTTTCGTATTCCTTCAACAGATCCAAAAATTAAACAAATACCGTATTTGGATAAGATTCTAGTTGAGCTACAGCACTGGGATCTATGACGATGCAATCAACAGCGATATAGGTGCCCATCGACTCGAAATTAAATTCTTACTTTTTGATTGTACAATAGATTCTAATAAAAACATCATGAAAGCCGAGATAGTTTTAGAGTGATTGTTTAACATAACGGAATTGTCGATTCGTATTTTAAACATCAGTAGGTGGACGGCGAATATTTAGATAGATCTGCATGCTGTAGCTCAACTAGAAACATTCCCATATTTGTTTAATGCCCTTAAGCAAGTATCAAATAATAGGAAATAAATAAGATATGATTTTGAAAACTGAAAATCATTGAACTGATTTTATTCATAGAAAATCACAGAGTAATCTATTGAACATAAAAAATGCTTAATATAATGTAAACGACAAAAAAATAGAAGTTATAATGATGTATTATAATTCACTCACCTGAAACTGAAACTTTATCCCGATATTTAACCACTCCTGAGTATGTACTGAAGTCTGTCTAGATTTTCAAAAACAGCCGGGTACTATGAAATACGAGTTTAGCCAGTCAGAACGTCTCTCTTCTACAACATAACATGCTTCATCGGTGTCATTATCGATCACCACGCTACACTCAATGTCATCTATCGGAAATATGCATAACTAAAAATATTTTATAATTATGTATACGGGTATAAAAAATTTTTTTATTTATTTTCAATTATAATCTAGTTAATTAAAAATATATTAGAAAACCTCATTTAGAAACTATTATTTATTAAAATTCTATGAGATTCAAATCGTTTGATTTGTTACTTAGATGAAAATTTATCTTTTTGGTATTATTAAAAACTAGAAATTACCCGCTCGTATAAATGAGCGGAAATGTAATCTTGTGATTTAATCATATAATACTGCATATAACGACATAAAAAGACACCTCCGAACTCGTGTAGGGAATCCAAGAGGGAATCTTAAAATGGCATCCATTATTACGTTACAGCGCCATCTGTGAATTCTGTCTTTTTAGAGAAACTACAATTTCAATGTAATTTTTATTCTTAAAATTTTTAAATTAAAAACAACAACAAATAATTTTGTCTGTCGCAGACATCCAAAAAGTAGACCTTTCTAAAGATACCCTATTTATGGAAATCGATACAGTAGTTCAGCCGACATCCGGCCATCAGCCAGCCACGTTTGACTATTAATGATGATGATATTTACTTTCCTTAATGACTTTCAGGTTTAAAATATTGAGTGCATGTGTTCGGTTAATTTACTGTTAACTTTTGTCATAATTTATCTCGAATACTTCCTATTTTGCGGTAACATTCAGATACAATCAAAATACAATTTACAGTGAAGCGTGTAAAAATATTTTTTGTTTATATCAATTTTCTACATTAATTATAAACTATATAAATCAACAACAACATTTAGATTTTTATGTAGACCAACATGATCTTCAACATAATGATATTTAATTAATCGAGTTGCCATATCATCTTTTATAATAATTAATTAGATTTAGATTAGCCGCTATTTCGCACCAAGTTATAGAGCAGCGTTTCTTAAACTGTGCTCCGCGAAAAATATTAAGAACAAAGCTTTTTTTCTACATTTTGACTATTATGAATTAATTCATGACATTCGTGTTGGCGCCAAAAATCGTCACGCACGCTTAATAACCAATCGCGGCAAACCCAGACAGGTGGTTCTCACTAGCGCCATGGCGGACTCCGTGCAATCTAACCCAAACATGAAACAGTCGTGTTCCGTGTGATGGATGTGACGACAGCTTGGCGCATACGAATGTAAACCTTGTACAAGGACCATTAATATCATTCGAAGTATTTTTTATTTATCTAAGATTTATTATGTGTCATTACTTACCCTTCAAATTACACAAGGTGTTCCGACAAAATTCAAAGACCTTCAAAGTGCTCCATCAGAGAAAAAGTTTGGGAAACCCTGGTATAGAGTATGTGGCGGGAGTCACTTTCGTAGTCCTTTAGCTCGATACTTTCAGCAACTCAGATCTGGCGACGCTGCTTCTTAGGCTCTTCGTTGGAGAGCATACAGACATAGATATGGATGGGTACAGAGTGCGCTGTAAAAATGCAACGCTTCGCGAACACTTCTCCCATGGAATTAACCCACAGCAAAAGAAAATTGTTTTACTTATTCACAAATGAAAAATAGCTCAGATATAAAATAAATAATATTTTATCAACAAGTGGATAAAGGATTTATATTTAAGTATTGCTATTTTGGCTGTGATTTGAACTCGTCACGTTTACTATTCTACTTTATATCCAGTGGTTGCCAACGGGGACGGGCCGCCCCGGGCCTCTAATTAGGGTGCCTCCGAAGAACCTTAAGTTTTAAATAAATGTAGGAATATAAAAAAGGGACTTTGTATTCTGGGAAGATGATAACCTATAAATGTGCAGTGTTTATATTTAAAAGTTTGTTAAAAGTTATTTTGATTAAATAAGTGTTAATTATATATCTGTGTTGAGATTTTTATGGTGATCATTCCAATTAGGGGGACCAGCGAGATTTCTGCCCCAAGCCTCGATAGCTGTAGATCCGCCGCTGTTTATATCGTTCTCATATTTTTAAAACGAGATCGGAGCACTCATTACTAGAAAGATATCATCGAAAACGACGATTAACAGAAAACTTTAATATAAATTCTACATAAAGAATGGTAAAGGAAAATTAAGAACCAACTCTAATAGTATTCAAATCTAACTTTAAAGATTGTATATAGTGTTGTTCAGATTTGAGGTTTATAGAAAGTTAAAGCATCGGCATTTCTATAAAAGAATACATCGTCAAAGAAAAAAACAAGTTGATTTATGACAATCATTAACAGTGTTCAAGGTGATCTATGTTACCAATTATATATAGGATTAATTCAAATCTTTGATCTCGATGATTGCTACAATGTAGAATTGAAGCAAATAAACACATCCATATTTGTAAATACATTATATATTTCGTTTTTATAAGCACACACTTGAAAAATATTATTTTTTAAATGATAAGAATGTACAGCGTTTTATCTGTGAGTATAAAACCTATCAGGTTTGGTGTTTGTACGTTGAACGCATTGGAAATTGGTGGTATAAATCGGTCGACTGAATTCCTGAAATAATGGCAAAGCATGTCTCATACATTGAATATGCAATTTTAATTTGTTGGATTATTAACGGAATTGCTAAACATGTTTTATTCATTTTTCTTTCATTATCGATGAAAATTTGGCCATCTTCTCTCAAATAGAATTCTAAATGACAAGAATATTTTATTTTATAATGCTATGTTAGATTATAAAACAAAAATTATATTAATTTATAATTGTGATGTTTTATTTAATAAAATTATAAGAAAAAATTTTTTGCCTATAGTCGTGGCTCTTTAGTGATTCTTATCAGGGCACAGAGTCCTAATAAGAATCACTGCCTTGTATGAAATGATCATCACTAATTTCGCAGTTCCTTTCTTCTGATTATTTCATTAATAAGTAAAACCGTGGTCACATTGTGCAATTTTTCACCACGAAAGTGACTGCAGCAGCGGTGGCTCTTCCAACAAATTTGTAAATCCCCACAGAATAGCGCGCGACTTCAACCATCCCTGAAAATAGAACGGATTGGCCACGTGGAAATGCTTCGGCTTTCCATTCTGGAGGACCCCCGTTCGAGTCTCGAGTCCCACCCATTGAAAATATTTAGCATGGGGTCCGGCCTCTGCCCGTTGATCCCCATTCTCCGCTATCCAGCTGACTCATCCGCATGGATGGAAGCCTGTGGAAGGGCTTATTTCGCTCCATCACTTAGTATTCTACTAAAATGGAAAGTGGCGTCATCTGTTGACAAAAAAATGTGCCTGAAAACAACAGAGCGTTTTCTGGCCGCGCATTGCCAGAAAATGCTCTGTTGTTTTCAGGTTACGAGCTTGCAACCGTCGCGACGGTTGCAAGTCCATAAGCTGCCCACCCCCCCGCGGAGGGATCAGCCGGATTGTGGAGGGCGGGAATCGACAGATCCCACGATAAATATTTTTTCAAGGAATGGGAGCTGAAATTTGAACTCGGGTCCTCCAGAGTAAAAAACCGAAGTGGTTACGAGCGTGCAACGAAATTGGTTACGAGCCTGCAACCGTCGCGACGGTTGCAAGCTCGTAACCAATGAAAAGTGAGAAAATTTTTGACGCATGCATATTGCATACATGATTTTATCGTATTCTCATTGACTGATTATCCATTGCATCGCAAGCTACGTTTCCCAGTGTGACCACTATTTGACGACTGCAACTCGTTGTTACAGTGGCGCGCGGCGAAAAATTGCAATGTGACCATGGCTTAACGGATTTTGACAGTCACCCTACTCAAAAATTCAAGTGTCTTTCCATTTCATGTGTTACAGATATTTGCGAATAAATACGAAATAATAAAATCTTAAGCATCTAAACAATATTAATAGTTTAGGTGAATTATAGTATACTATAAAAATTTTGAATTTTTGACCTGTGATATCATATAAACCAGTGTTTCTCAAACTTATTTCTGTGAACATCCTGATAATGAATGCAAAATTTACTAACGCCTCCATCTTAATATTCTGAAAATATGAAGAGGAAATATAAAACAATAAAAATCGGTATTATTGATTAATATATACTTTTTATTTTCATATTTTTATAATGATGGATAATTATTAATTCGTCAAATACAATCATTAATAGAATAACAATTAAAAAAATGTCTTTGCCATAAAAAATTTAATTTTGAATGAACGATCAATCAGTCAATAATCCTAATCAATGAGTAGGATGAAGTTAATGCTGTGATATTAAATGGTCGAAATCAGATTCAATATTTGTAAGTTGCAGCCGTGAATTCCCACGTTGCATGATATCCAAACAATTTGTTTGCTTCGTCAAGAGTTGACATACCGCACTAACCGTGTTATACTATCCGCCAGATTGGAGTGTGGACCACTTCGGTTTTTTACTCTGGAGGACTCGAGTTCGAATTTCAGCTCCCATTCCTTGAAAAAATATTTCTTCTTCATTAAAATCGGACGTATAGGTAAACAGAACCAGAATATTATGTATAATTATAGAACATTCATTCTTGACTTTTCAGGAAAATTTTCTCCTAGTTTTGTATAATAGTAATGTTTATTTGAACTAATCATGATATTAAATAAAGTAATGGATTTATCTTATAGTGACGTATTATAAGATAAGCAATGATATTTTTGATCTTTTCCATTGGTAATTCGAATAAACGGCTGTTCCTCCTTTGTCCGCTGCTCATTCGTATTTCTAATGTTTATTTATTGATTTAGGTAAAACTCATTTACGTTATTATCTCACACAAGAGATCATTCTCTTTGAAAATAATCGATAACAGTTCAGTGTGACTTAGAGTATTTCATTGAGTTTTGGGCCATATTGCGAAAAAAACATTATACTGAATGAAAAATCTCAAGAGTCTCTTTTGTTGGAATGATTCTGTCGATCATATCAGACAGGATCACTCCAAGAAAACAGACCCTTGAGATTTTTCATTCATTCTTTGATAGATCCTTCGTCCTAATTATTTAATTGGACTTGTGTAAATATTATTCAATTTAAATAAAATTCGCACATATTAATTGGATCTGTTTCATGGTGGTGTGAGTCAAACTGATCAAATTCGATTCCTTATTTCAGCGTAATCAGCCATTTCAATAATATATGCAAATTTCACTTAAACTGATTATTGTTTATATAGTATAATATTTGAAAAACGTCCTGCCTGATATGACTGAATATCAGTTATTTACAATATGGCTAATTTTTTAAGAGAAATCTCTTTCAATGTTCAACAATGTACGTTTTCTTTCCTGACAAATTTATGTCACAATATTTACTTTTATCAAAGCTATAAAACAGCTATACAGCTTTCGAACTTAATAATAACAATGAAGACACCCCAAAACTCCGAGTACATATTTACATAATCATTAAAATATCATTGCTAAAACATAGAATACATTTTAGTTCTTCATTTGTAATTTTTATTAATATTCTCCATATTGTTTCTTTACTACAGAGGTGGCTATGTTTCGAATTAGAGTAAATAAAAATCGTTCCATCTTTATTCTTGAAAGTAAAGTAAATATGGCAGTGTAGATCTTGATGGCAGCGGTAACGGGAAAAATTTTCTGTACTTAATTTCAAGTAGTTCTGAAAGTATAAAAGTAACCGATCATCAACATTCTGGAAACCCTGCAATATTTTAAGAATTATCAGTAATCAACGCAACATAAGATTATAATAAAACAATTTAAAGATAGAAAAAATATTTTTTAGTTTCACCTCAATATATTCTACAAACATATTTGATATTCCATTGTTGAAATTGGAAAAAAATCATCGAAATCTAAAGATGTACATCGCGGTTGTAGTCGTGCTAATAAGGGTGGCATGATCTGCAAATTTAAACATAACTATTTACAGCAGATGAAGATTAATTAAAATTTTGATTTTGTTGATATTTATTTATTATAGTTTTAAATAATAGAAAAATTACCGAAGGTATCTTTATATTACTTTGTCTTGCCTTCATAATGTTATCTGCAATACTTTTCCAAAATGAACAAACAAGTCTGCATTTCGTTAATTCCAAATAACTTAAATTATTTAGTATATTTTCAACGATATGAGTGAAATTGGTCAGTATAATTGCTTGGTCTGACTCATACTCATTTTCACAAATTTCTTTCGTTGTTGGCGATACTTCTGCAGAGAAAAATTAAACTTGCTACTGTTAGAGATACAATAACATTGAATTATATGATTAAAATTTAAATAAATTTCTTTAGTTTCTGGTGTTTACTTGGAAATACTGTAGTCACAGCTGACAAAAAAGGAAATCTTACTTAGTGAATGTTTTTCACTAGTAAAAAAAATTTATTTCTTTTCTCCAATTATTTAATTAGAAATCTGTTAGGAAATTCTGTTTTTAAATTTAATTATCAAGTCCAAGAATTTTTTGGCATACTTCGTACAAATCGTCTAATGTTAATTATTAATTATAACATTGATATATTGCGTCGATAAATAACTGAAGCATTTAACAAAAAAATTCATGTTCATACCAATTTTCTACCATAATTATAAATTATATAAATCTGCAAGACTAGATTATTATGAAGTGCAACATGAACTTCAAAATTATATAATATTTAATTAATCGGATTGTAGTATTGGCGAATGTAAGTGATAATAGAGAGCATGATGATTTTTTTCAATATTCTGACTTAAAGTAGTATAAGCACAGAACTCTGAATATGAGAGACATACTGAAAGTAAACAATTGATGTTTTAGCGATTGTCATGAACAAAGTTTAACTTTGAGATATATTTTAATTATTCGGGTGGTTATTTCATGGAAGGAGAGGCTGTATTTGACGCATAACATTATATGGTATGCATCAAATACAGTCTCTCCTTCAATAAAATTTTATGCCATATGCATACCATATAATTCCTCGATGAAATTTTATGCCATATCCATATTATATAATTTTATGTGGAATATACTTATTTCATATAAAATTATATGGTATGGATGTTAGAAAAAAGGGAATCTATCAGAATTGAAGCGTTGTTTGCAATCTTCAAATATATTAAGAAGTCCACATAGGAAAATTATTCTTTTACAAACAATTCAAATAATGTTAACATATGTGTCTCGTGTACTGTACATCAGGTGAATCACGAAAATATAAACCACACGATTTCAGTATTAATTTTCTATACAGGTAAATAAAATTCTTACTATAAGAATTATAGTAATTGTATACTTTAGTAGAAACAAATCATGCCAAATAAATAGTTGTAGTATTAAATTAAATACTTTAGAATGTCATTCGATAATTTCGAGAATCTTTCTTGTAAAAGTGAGAAATTTAGTGAAATTTATCAAATCCATCAAGATGATTAATTATTGATTATGCATCATATCCAATCATTTTTATCTTAACATATATATTAAAAAAAGTCGTTTCATTTTTATAAGTACACACTTAAAAAATAATGTGCTTTTTGAATGATAATCTATGGCATTTTATCAGTGAGAAACAAACCGGTTTGGTGTCTATACGTTGGTGACACGGAATGTTGCTTGTGTTAGATTCTTGAATCATTAATGCATTCAATATGTTGTTTTAAACTGCTAGACTCTGTTACAAGATAAGCTGACAGCCGAACTACCAAAGATAGCCTGGTAATCAAACGCCATTTGTAAATAAATGCAAGTGCAACAAACAAACATACTTTCAATGTTGTTTTGAGAGGCGAAATAAGAAATTGTTTATCATCATATAGATAAGCGGAATATTTATGATCACCTTACTAAATTTATTTTAAAAAGTTAGCATTATTTTATTATTTTTCAGTAAAGTAATTTTAGTAAATAATGAAAATATGTCTTGTTTGTTTTATTGATTCTTATTACGGAAAACATTGTGGAAAATAGTTTATTAATAAAGATAATATCACAAACTATAGCACAAAAATATTATTAAATACATAGATAGCTATTACTTCGAATAATATATTAGATGCAACAATAAAAATGTTGTCTCATGATTATAACGTATATTTTATGACATTTCGATATTTTATTTCCTAAAATAACCAATTATAAGATATATTATTTATATCTTTTAAAATATTAATACTAAATTTAACTAACTCGGATTACTATTTTCCATTTGTGTAGAAATATCCACAACTGTTGATAGTGTGATTCACTATCAGCTTATCTCGAAACAGACAATAGGTTACTTTCGGAATTTCTAAACAATGTTTTGACTCATTTTAGTTTAATTATCGATGAAATGTTCATATAATTTCCAATTAATCTTCATCTAAAATATTATTGAAAACATTTGTAATAATAATTCAAGTATCTGGAAGTTGTATCGAATATGGCTACTTCGCAAAGTGAACTTTTCCCATTTTTACTAGAGAAATGTTTAGAAATTAGATTTTTGCATCATCGTTCAGGAACAAAATTATCTGGTTTATTAGCGTTTGATGATATTTTAATGTACTGCTGATCAGGTTAATGTTTCTGAATAAATTTTTAAATCAATGGAAACCGTCGATTCCACTTTTCAACACGTGTAGGCAACCACGAACCATCAATAGGACTGAGAGGTTGAACAACTCAAATAATATCTCGTTTTTTCCTATGTTAGGCTGAAAAATTTCTAATTTTTGTCTGATAAGGAAATACTGATTTTTTTAAGGTCACAGATTCAGTCTTTAAAGCAGATTCTATTAGGAACTATAGCCAAAAGAAAAATCTAGCAATAGAAAATAAAATAATTTAATTTTCAATCTTAAACTTTTAAGAAAATTTGTCGGATTTCCAATAATATATATTGCTCGTAAAAATGGCAATAATGCATAGCATAAAGATCAAAAATATTTAAAGTTATAATGTTATATATTATATTTCACTAATATAAATTTCAGACTTACCCACAGATCTTTCCATTCTTCTGTCTGGTTTCTAAGTGACTTCAAGTTTTGGAAAGGAACGGCTCTATTTTGGAACAAGTACCATATTAGCCAATCAGAGTTTATCGTTACTAAACGTCACAGGATAACGAAGTGCATCATCATTTAGTCACCATGCATCCTGTACCTTCTACTGTCAATATAAATAACTATTTCTTTTTATCGACAGATGTCGCAACCTCCGTCTCAGATGGATTGCTAAATGAGAAAAATATTTCATTTGATAATGCTATATGTTAGATTATATAAAAAAATTAAATTAAGTTATAATTATAATATGTTAGTTTATAAAACTTATAAAAAAAAAAAATTAAAGCTTTACAAACTAATACAAACTCATCGGAAAAAAACAAGACCGGCAAGTTTGGGAATGTTTCTTTAAGCAGACATAAAATTTCGTATTTTATATCTGATTCATATTCCTGATTGGTGAACACTAGAGCCATACATTTGAAAGGTTTCGGTTTAAAATCTTTAATTTTCTTCATTTCATTCCTAAATTTTGATTTAATATTCTCGTAGGGCAAATCATCTGTTATTTTCAGCACAACAACGTTCATTCTCTTTCCCAGAAAAGTTATGGCACAGCATTTACTTTTATCAAAATTATACATATCTTCCGAAGTTGATAACAACAAGGCGGGTACGCTAAAATCGGGGAAGGGAATTTCTTCAGAAAAATTAGATCTATTGATAACCATAAAATGCATTTTAGTTCTTCCTTTGGAACGTTTATTAGCTGTGTAAGGTGCCTTATTCTTTCCTGATAGCTGAGAGTCATATATTTTGAATCAAATAAAAATCGTTCCATTTTTATTTCCGGAAGTGAAGGGAATATGGCAATCTTGGTGTTGAATTTATGTGATTTAAAAAACAAAAAATCTGTTTTATGTGGGATCACATAGAAAGTTGAAATGATAAAAGTAGTTTTAAAATAATTTAGGCTACTACCAATATTCTGAAAACTGCAATAATTTATGAATTATTAACAATCGATCCAAGATTATAAGAGTAAAGTTCGTGTGAAGGGTTTGTTTCCTGTTCTTTCGTTTTCAAATGTAGTTCGTTACCGAAACACTCTTCTACGGACTCACCAGTAGTAGTTTTAATTATATACAAGTTTATTTACATAACATATAATATATACAAAGTATAATATATGAACCTGACTCGTTCGGAGAGACTGGGTGATGACGCTGATGGTGCAGATACCAACGAACAAAATCTTACAACGGA
>WUQG02211195.1:0-21586 GCA_011317285.2 Androctonus mauritanicus
TAACAAACAATACACTATAGTCTTTTATTATATTATAAGCCCTTCGATCTTGAACTATTATTAATTCGGCGGCCGAATTATAACTATAGATATCTTTGTTATGCATTTTACTTTTTAACACCTATGCCAGTTATGCTCACTATGCCACTGCCAATAATATGAGTATCCATAATGTACTTACTGAATTTTTAATGGATTTGCAAGTATATAACACTATTTAACTTTATTAAACAATGATTATACAGATAAAAGATATATAAATCTTTAAAACTGTATATATTTTTTTATCCATATATAAATTTGTGAAATGATGGTAAATATTTATTCTCTTGGAATATGTTTAATCTAAGCAATGTAATGATTTAAAATAAGTAAAATATGAAAAATCCAAAATATTGTTTGGATAACTATATTAATTTTTTAATAAAATTATTATTAAGATTTCTAGTAAATTTTAATCTCTATTTATCTGCACATTCAAATAATACATTCATATACAAATATTTTAATATTGAATCAAAATTAAATTATAACTATTATATATATAAATTAATTGTTGTTTAAAATAAAATTAATAATTGAATATTTGGTTTATTGATGATATTTTTGCTAAATTCAGCAATGAAAGCAGAAGAGGAATGTGAAAAACAGTAAGTATTTTTTTTATATTAATTTTTATTTTAAAGCATTATCCACATTTTATATTTATTTAATGTTTAAAATATCTTAGTAAATATTAAGAATATAAGTTATACTAATTATAATCTTTCATTTCTGAAATTCAAATTTAAGCAAAAAATTTACGTTTTCATTTTCCCTAATTTTATTTAAGTTTAAAATAATTAAATGCATAATTAAATCTAAATTTTTATTAATATTAATCATTTAAATAAATTATTAATATTAATTTATTTATATATATATATATATATACATATATATATATAACGTAAAATTTAATATATAAAATACAGGTAGTCTCAGAGTTACATAGTGGATTGTTCTATAAAACACTGCATAAATCAAAAAATGCATATGTCAGAGCATACATTATACAATACTAGTATGTCACAATGATATTACACTAAAAATAGTTATATTAAAGAATATGTACATAAGTTGCATATTAAAGAAATTGCCGATCTTGAAGGGTCTGGATTCAATTCTAAGTCCCATAATTTTAATTTTTCTGAAGGGATTCAAGTTTGGGCCCAGCTTATTACATAAAAATAATCATATGTAAGTATGGATCCACATATGTCTGAAATTCCCTGTATATGACATTTTTTATTATTAAATTAAAAAATTTTTTATTTTTTAAATAATAAAATTTAAATTTTAGAGAATAATATACTATTATACATTTTTTTTTTTTTAGAACATCTGGTTCCTGGCTTTCTAATATTAAAATGTTTGGAAGAACATAGAATAATCCAGTGTGTGTACATATGACAAAATGTTAATTGTAATTAATAGTATGTTTATTTAAATAAAAGTTGTAATGTTTTACAACTTTGATATTTGTACTCTGTATGTTTAATCATTTTAATTGATATATAAAAAAATTATTAAAACCATAATCTTGATTTAATTTTTTTTATTTAAAATAAAACATGAACTGTGTACATGATGATTTATTTACAATTCTCTTTATTCATAAATAGTTTTGCCAATATGATTTTTCATTAAACAAGACTAAAGTTAATTTTTAATTTGTATTTAAATATCTTTTGAAGAAAAAATTAAAAAATTAATTATTTTACTAACATAATAGAAGTTTAGCAATAATTTGTACTTTATACATTATGTTATCTTCCTTTACTATTTTTTCTTTTCTTTCTGCATTTGGATTTATCACGAAATTGTTCATGATCAGTAGTGTCAGTATGATTAGAAGAACTAGAACTGTCAGAAGAAGTGGAAGATGATGAGGACGATGATGATGAGGATGAAGAAGAAGAAGAAGAACTGGTATCTGAAGAACTTGAAGAGCTAGTTTCACTGTCAGATTCACTGCTCTCTTCTGAGGAATTAACCAAATTCATTGTTTTTATTCTAAAATTCAATTAAAATGAAATTAAAATTATGAACTTTTTCTAAGTAATTATTAATAGAAAAATATAGAATTTCTCCATTATAAAATTTTCAGAATAATAGAAAACTTTTAGCTAAAATGAATAAATTATTTTTGTTTTATTATAATAAATCTAAATTTAAATTATATTAGCAATGTATTGCAAAATATGATTATATTCCTGTTTCTTAATTTTTCAGAAAGCTTCAAAAAAAATATCAAAATCTCAAATAAGAAAATGTTTATTAAAGTGAATATGTATATGCAAGAATGAGTACATATTAATACAGTTAATATTTGTATTTTTATTCAGTGTTAACTGCAAATTTGAGTATTCATTTGGAAGAAAAATCGATTTTATTTAAAGATAAGTGCCTCCAGTGAAAGACCAGAAGATAATCATTAAAAAGAAAAATGCTGATAAAATTGAAAGCAAGAAAATTGAATGAATAGATTGTAAGTAGAATATAATCTATAATGATAGCTTAAAGGGAACAAGGAAATGAGAAGAGTTCACTCTCCCAAAAATTGAAAGATGCATTACTTTCCTCAGTGTAATTTGAGGTAGAGTAATAACACTGAAAAATCCATATTGGATAGAAATTCTTGTAATTTAAATCAATTTTAGAAAAGATAAAAACTTTACACATAAAATGTAGCTTATTTAATACTTGCAAATATTTATATTGGTCATTATCTTATATATAAAATCAAACAATAGTTTTTCAAAATTTCTATAAAGCAAATTTAAGTCAAAGTATAACTACTATACTTTAATAAAGTTTAATATAAAATAAATGCATTTTTATGAGTTTAGTTTTATATATAGGTAACAGTGACTGTATCACCATTATAATTATTATGTGTTATATAATTAGTATTGTCTTTATTATTGGATTTTAAGTTTTTCCCCAATGCGTGGATATTATACTAAATACTGATATAAAGTTATTTTATAGTACATTGAAACTGTTGTACATGAACTTAAATAATGGAATTATTAGCAGAATAAATTCATGATACAATCGCCGGAAAATTCGAGTTTAAACAATAGTAAAACTCATGTATAAAGTGTAACATTAATATGAAACATTATTATTATCTACAATGTTAAGAAAATATAAAAAATAAATATAGGCGTTTTTTATACAAGTTCCAAAGAAAAAGATTTTCAATAATAATTTTGTAGGAATCTCCGTAGAGAAAAATATGCGGATGTGGAAAATGAAAGATCATTTTCAAATTAAAGTTTAAAAATATCGAAATATTAACATATAGGTTATTTTTTTTAACATCCATGATTATTTTTATTTGGTGGATGATTAAATAATTATTCATGACATAGCTGACTTAATCTTATGTGAAAGTATAACGCAAGACTGATCTCACCTTGTCTGCATTGATTACAATGTTAGTTACTCTTTCAAGATGATTTCTCTTACGTGAATAAAATCTTTCTCTTTTAAAATTAGGGATTTTTTGTAAATGAGATTTAATAATTTTAAAAACAGCTGTATCTGTGCAAATATTGTAAAATATTTTCGGTCTTAAATTTTAACAATTGTCTTCGTGTTTCGATGAAATTTTTTTCCTGTTTATATCCTTATGTCAATCAAATTAATAAGATTTAACTATATAGCATCAAATAATTCAATGAGACTCACGTACAAAAGCTTCGCCGTTATTCATTTTCAACAATAAAACAACATATATAGAAAATGAAAATTGCACATGGACCGGTTCTAATTGAATTTTTATAAAAAAAATGATTAAGAAACATTTCATACGTGTTTATTATACTTGTGCATTTCTGTTCAAGGTTATAATCTAGTGAACTCCAAAGTTAGTGCGCCTACTCTTAGAGGTGCGTAAGAAATTTTCAGGATAGCGCGTTTTTTGCATGCTGTAATATCTGATATATGCAGTGCGTGCTGTTATTATTTAGTGATAGAGAACATAATTAAAAAGTTTGAAGGCCACTATTATAAACATCACGATTGGATCGCAAATTTTAAATATATTAATCCCTCAAAATAATTATATAATGCTACAGAGTTAGCAACTATGAAAATGAAGTTTTTTTTAGCCAAATCACAATTTTTCGTGGAAAATAAAGAAAAGCTAGATTAAATTTTAATTCAAATAAGTATTTGATGTATTCGTTTGAGAAATTTTGATAACGAATCTGTAACAATAAACATTGAATCGTTTTCAAATGAAAATCTTGGCAATAAAATTCTGTATGTGGAGATATTTCCCCCCCTCCTAAATATATCCAACATTTTAATGAGTTTCAACAGAAGAGAAAGAGAAGTTTTTAAGTGAAAATTATGCTAAACTTAGTTTGATTTTAAATAATTTTGGCACATCGTCATCATCAAATAGAGATGACGACGATATGCCAAAATTTAACATCAAACTAAATATACAGTATATATAATTCATTTTTTTTAGTTAACAAAAATTTTTGTTAAAATTTTTTGCAAGCATTAATATATATATATATATATACTTTATAGTAATAATAAATTAAATATCTAATTACGATTTTTTATTGTTTTTTTACATCTAAGAATCGCTGCTTGTAACTTCAAATACAAATAGGCCTCGATTTACGAAGCCTCAGATTATGTAGCTTCAAAATTACGAAATTTATACCTCTATAGATTTTTGCTACTGTTACACACAGTTTACACGAATTGCTACGCGTATCTAGATAAATAAAGCAAAAGGAACCACATGAAATGTGTAATTTTTTTATTTCTATAGTAGTAATTCATTCTATAGTAATTTTTACTTCAAATTACGAACTAATATGGTGGAACCTAACTCCATCGTAAATCGAGTGTTACCTATTTGCATTAATATTTAAATAGAGGGGGAAGAGATTAATTTTTCAAATATTTTAGCATATTGACTAAAATTAAAAATGATTTTTCATTAGTTAGGCATGCATTATTGCTAACATCAACAAAACTTGGTACAAAATGCGTTATTATTAAGATAATTTAATTATTTTCCTCTGGTGACTGTCAAAATTATCTCTCTTTAACTTTTTCTTATTTGCCATTAAAATTTAAATCCATTAATGAAAGAAGCATAATTGACTTATTGGATTTGCTGGTAGCATAATTCATTAGAATAATAAAATGGCGATAAAAAAAAATTCGGATTATTTAAAAATTAAAAATGATAATTTAAAATAAATATTATTTAATTAATTTATATATATGTATATATAAGATGATTTTCTAATTTTATTTTTAATTTCAGTATGTTTATTTAATCCCATACATTTTGAGATAAATCTACAACAGATAAATCAGATTACGACGTTGAAGTATAAGTAGCAGAGCATATAAGTGTACTTGTTTATTACTTTAATGCTTTCGGTCAGGAGAAATGTCAACTATGTCTCAGGAGAAAATGGTTTACTATGCAATAGAGCAGAACAAGCTGTGATACTGCCTTTCTTAATTTTTATATAATAAATGTTCTCAGAAGCGAAGTCGTATCAGTAAAGAGAACTCGTCCCCGATTATACTTTTTATTAAATAACATGTCTTAAAATTTTTATTGCTTTTAAATAGTTTAAAATTTTAAAATAACTTTGTTTTAAATTCTAGTAGCTGTTCTTTAATAATAAAAATGGATGTTCTAACCTAAAACTTTTGCAAGATATTGTCTAATTTTAGAAGCATTTACTGTTTATTACAGCAAGCGAAAAATGAAAAAAGCTGCAGTTTTATATATTAAGTATTAAAAAAATCCGTCATAGCATTTATGAATAAAATTCTGTTAACGTACTAAATCTGATTTTTCAAAAGTGAATTTTTGTTAGTTTACTGCGAAAATATATCCTAACGTAGCAGAATTTCTTCATTATATCTACGTGTGGATATTTATATCGTATTCGTTTTGTTAAGAGTAATTGTTTTACGTGACTCGTGATGATTCTGTTCGAGTTTCGAACATTTAAGAGTCGACCAACTTTATTTCGTGATATAACATCCATTTATGTTCCTGTCTTAATTTTATACACAGGGAAAACGTTACAATACTGATTTTTAACATATTAACAACTATATCAAATTAATTTCCATTAACTGTATCCTTTTATGATAGTTATTTTAAAAGGTTACGTTTATTTTTAGTTTTTGGAAAATTACGTAAGAAACAATACACAATACTATTTTTATATCGATTTTCCTATTTAGCGAATTTAAAAAAAAAAAAAAATGTTTATCAGTTAATTATTTAACGATGTTGTTTCGTTTAAATATATTTAAAAGTGCATAAAATTTATGAATTTTTTCACTTGACTGTTTTAAACACACGAGAAGTGAGTAACGTGTAAAACGATACCGTGAGCTTTAACACAACAGTATTAATTACAGGAACTGTTTCAGACAATATTTGAATTAAGTTAATTAGTTGACTCATAAAACTATAACCTATTTATATAATTCGACATTTCCTTATTAAACAAAGAAACATTTTTCTGGTTAAGTTGCAGTAGATGATTAAAGTTGAGATAATAATGATGATGGTTTAAATCAGATGTTTAGAATGGAGGTGATAAGAGATTTTTTTTTTCCCCTATATAACTTGTAGATTAAAAACGTCGAGAAATTAGTTTATTGTATGTATTACTTATTTCCTGCAACCAACGAAGTATTTTACACCTTTACGGTTGGGTTATCTTGAAAGATGAGGTCTGCATCCGCAACGTCACATCATTGCTCTTGCTGTATCATTTTTCTCCTTTTTTTATTATATCGATTTTGTAATAGTATGTATTGTGATGATGATTAAGTCTGACACAACTTAAAATTCCCCATTAAATTTTAAGAACGTTAATTTTAAAAATAATCTTTAACGAACCTAAAAAAAATTTTTTTATACATAAAAATTTATTTAACAATTCATTTGAAGTTTACATAATAATAAAATAAATTTAAATCGTTAGTGACAGAAATATCATTTTTTTCGTGTATATTTTACTTAAGTTTATAGCCCACACCCTGTTAACATGATTGCTTTTTCTTCTATAAATGAGAATCTAGTTCGTTGAACTCGTGGCGTTAAAAACCGAAATAGCTTTATCATCTATTAGATTCAATTCGAAAGGAGGATATCAACTTCCTTCCTTCCGAAGTGAACTATCTTAACAAGCAATTTTTTTTCCTCTCGCTTATAATTTTTTTTTATTTCATCAAAAAGTCATATTTAAACCATAAGAAACTCAACTTCAGTATTCACGTTTTCGCATGAAATATAGGATCTACCATTCGAAAACTTTAATTATTAATTAAATCGTACAGCTATAATGACGATCAGCTGATGTATAAAGTCTTACATTGGAAAAGCGAATAAAATTCTCTCCCCAAAAACGCGATATTTTTATAGATTAATAATCACTTCCGGTTTAAAAATTACGTTACTTACCTTAACTTTATCGGCAATGCATTGATGTTTTCGTTATCTTCTAGTTTCATATCGAATACGGGTGATAACTCCCAAGCTGGATTAACATATTGGATAACGGGAGACGTTTGTACTGAGTCTTTAATGGTACAAGGGGAAGTTGAAGTAGAGGGTTCCATGGCAGCTGCTCGTCTCCATCTGACTCTTCTATATACACGCTATTTCGATACCACGTGTGTTCTTAGTTCGTAGTTCTCCACTAGGAGCGACACTATCAACGTTATCTGCAATACTGTTTAGAAATATTAAAATGATCGAATTTCTTTCGTAAAAAGTAAAAAAACGAAAAAGTTTCCTTTAAAAAGTGAATGAAAACAAAAATTCTTTGCATTTTTATACTCTGACATTCCTTCTAATGAATAAATTTAGTTGCGAAGATATAGTTTTATCTTTGCAGTTTATCCTTTTAGAGTTAACTACATGTTATCAAAAGATGGTCGTGTTTAATTTATGAATATTTAAGAATTTAATGACGGAATAATATTTTTAATTAACCAAATGGATATAAAGGAAATTAAATATTAATAAAAATGAGTAAAACAGAGTAAATTTCAAAATATTGTAAAAAAAAAGATGATAAAAATTTGATGATAACACATCATTTCATGGATTCATTAATACAACAATTTTTATCAAATTTTTGATAAAAATTGATGTGTTAATGAATCCATAAAAGTATCTTAAATGAGTAAATTTTAAATTTCATGTAATATTTTATAAAATAATGTTTCTTTTCCAGAAATTTTACCATAAGGAATATATTTAACTAGAAAAATTACATTAATATTAATTGTGCAAAGAAGGTTGGAAAAATATTACCAAATATTTTTCATATCTCTATCATTTTATGTGATTTATTATCTAAGTCCAACTATAATTGCTTTCTACTAAATTTGACGAAGTAAAGCGTATTATTTTGTTTATTAAAGGTTTCGTAAATGGCCGCAAGCATATTATAAACGAGAAAGAAGATAAATGAACTACAGTAAATATAACAATGCTGTTATAGCGGTTAAAAGAAAATGTTACCGAATACTAGACGATGATGATAAAAAAAAAAAGGATAGTAATAAAAGTTATGATTGAAATGAAGGAAATAGGACAGAAATATTAAAAAATTATGAACTGGAAAAAAATAGGAAGAATGAAAAGATGCATAGAAAAAATAAGAAAATCTTGAGATAAACAAAACTGAAAGAACAAAAAGCAAACACAGAAATAAACGTGGCAAAATATTGAATTACTTTTTTTATTTATGTTTTAAGCAACTAAATTTAATTATAATTTATTTTGAAACGAACTACAAAATAAACTTAAGTATTACAATATATATAAACTTAATAAATAATAATAGATTTAATGTTATGCTAATTATACTCAAACTTTGATATTTAATAAATAAATAAATATTTAAAACATAAAAAATAAATAAATTCAATATCGTTTTAATTCTGTTGAACGATTTTTATAAGTTGTTTGGGTATATAATATTTTATTAAAAATCGGTTTTAGGAAAAATATTTTTCCCATTTCTTTTGCTTGAAGAATTATAGAAGATTTCAACACGGATGTTGCTATGACAACATGTTGAAGTAGTCAGTGAAGTGATGAGAGTTGTCAAGGGAGGACCATTCCCATCACTAGAACTTTTTTTTCTTCTTCTGTTTGCTAATAAAAATAAAATAACGTTCCTGTTTTTGAAAGAAGAAAATTAATATCTTCGTTGTTTTTAATATAGCGCTAGATGAAGGTAAAAAAAAGTAAGAAAGTAGAAATTACATTAATTTCAATCAATATAAATGACGTTCTCGTTTATTTATGTTTTGTTTTCAGTATAAATTTGAATAAAATTTAGAGAATATATTGTATAATTCGCAAAGCAAGTTATATTTTTCTAAGAACTAACAACATATGAGCAGCAGGATAGCGTAATCTTAGAAGTGAATGACAGTTGCCTTCACTTCTAGTAGCTGCACTAAGTTGCTGAATTCAACTGCTGTATATTAAATTTTCTATTTGAACAATTTTTAATTTTTTCGGCTATTTAGAGTTTTGAAAGAATATTTTTTTTTTTTTAATCGAAAGCAAATATTATAATAACGTTTACAGCTTGTTAAATGACAAAAGTTATGATGAGAAATTAAACTGCTTATATAACAGGATATACGAATTGCACAAAGATAAAACTTTATTAAAACTCATCAATGTACTAATTCAAAGTTTTCGCAAAATTTGTATTCTCAGTCGTACAATTCCTTTAATGAATATCCTTCAGGCTAATTAGAGAAAATTCTATTCCATGTCTGGAGTGTACCTGTTACATTCAACAAACTTTAATTAAAATTGTACGACCAGGTGTTTGGATGCAGTAGCGATCACAGATGGAATATTGATTTATATTCTTGCATTATGTTAGCGAGAATTAAGCAAGTTTAAATAATAATAATAATAATAATAATAATAAAATAGCAAATTTCGAAAATAAATTAATTTTTTTTTTTTTCAGATACTTTAATCTTATTGTTACTATTAAACAGTAAATAAAACATAACAATTGTTTCAAACTAAAATTGATGCAGTGAAAATTAGTATTCATCACGAAATGTAAACTGTAACTCAAGCGATTAAAAACATTACTTCTCATTTATTTTTCATCTAACGAAACGCATTTAAGGATTTTTAAGAGTTTAAATTATGATTACTATAATAATAATAATCTGATTAAATAAAATATTCCCAGTTAAGAATTTTTCTGATCAATAAAGATACGCGAAACTTTCGAATTCCGAGCAAAGATGTCTTTGGAGAGTTATTACTTCTTTTAAGGAGAATATTCTTTTTATTTCTGTTTTCCTTTGTTGGAATAATATAGTAAAAAAGAAAAAAAAATCAAATCTTTCGACAAACTGAAATAAAATAAATTAGTTCTGCCAAGCTAAACATTCATTTCATACAATGTTGATCTGAAAGCATCTTTCCCTTCCTGCTGCCAACACCTTCAGGGTATTACGCGAAATCCCCGAGGTAGTATCGTAGCAACGGACATCAAGCTATTTCCTGAAGTTCAATAGTAGACACTAATCCCAACACCACAAATCGACTAAGTTTAAATTTTTTGTTTCATTTATATCTTTAAAAATTTTTATTGTATCAGAATTGTCGTTCTATTATAAAAATAATAAACCAGGCGAAGTAGAGAGTCAATGTGCAATTTTACTTTAGAGGAAAGTATTCTAATCGTTTTGAGAAAGCAAATATTGCAGCTGTTATAACACTTTTTACTTTATAATTATTTCATGCTATAAAAATTTAATTTTGGACAAATACATTATTGTAATAATTAATCTCCTTAATAGACCAAAATAAATCTGATTCTATACAGTAATTAATATTTTTTAAAGAATATTTTTTTGAACGATTGCAAATGTTGTAACCTAGCCCTATATCGGATAGGTTATAACATGAATTGTACTTGTTAGTGTTACAATTACCCCCATACGGTTTAACATCCTGTAGGGTTAGTTGTAACACTATAAAATTTCAACGAAATATAATTTGAGTCTAAGAATTTTGGACTCTGAATTTTAAGATATAATGTAATAAGTTTAATTTAATTCTTTGCTGAATAATTAGTGACAGTTATGACATAAAAAAGATATACCAGCTCTGCATTCTTTATGACTTGATTCGTTATATACGGTACATTGGATCCATTTCCCCTCAACTATTGTTCCTATAATCTTTACTATACATGAAACAAAAATACTTTCTTCGTTTGAACTGCTGCTGATGATGATTGAAACTCGGCGCCATTGATTTAGATTGTTACAACCTGGCACATTTCACCATCTGGGTTTAAAAGACGATCGAGTCAAACTTAACATATAATATTTTGCACCACTCTCCTGTAAGCCAGTGATTCTCAACTTCCTCATATATGTGTATCATCAAAACCAAAATTCAAAAATTTCGATGCCACCAATAAAAATATGTTTTGAATACAAATAGGAGCTCAAGCTTATATACGTGCCATTGATTGTCTCTCGCGTACCATCAATGGTACGCATATCACTGCTGATTGAGAACCACTGCTGTAAGCTATTAAATGTCTGCTATACAGGAACAATTACTAACAATTGAAATAGATTTATAATACTCTTAAACCAAGCTGTTTTTTTTTTACTTACGTTCTCATAAAACATTTTTATTGAATCAATCGAGTTAAATTTATGTCAGATAACTGAGGAAAGGTGATCAAATGGCAACTTTACAAGGTATCTTCATACGTAATTTTAAGATTATTGATCAAACCAGCAATGAGTATTGGCATCTGCTACAACCAAGCCACTTTACTTTTAGCTTCTCTGCTATATAGTACATATATCACTAAATTTTTTTATAGACCTTTTATTGAGAAATATCCATAAAGAATACAGTAATGTACTTTAATTAAAATGTCATAATGAATAAAAGTCGTTCATTTCAAAATCTTCAATTTTTGAATAAAGAAATAAATATGTTAAAATTTTTTTTTAGTTTCCATTTTATGATATAAAATTCTATAAAATCTGTTGATCATTCTGTTTAATTATGTACTCCTACTAATAATTAATTAATAAATTATAATGATATTTTACTAATAAAGACCTTCAAAGATTGCATTTTTTAAGCCTGCAATCATTTGTTAATTAATTAAAAATGGCTTAAATTATATTAAAACTTTTAAGATTTAAATTCCCCTAATAATTTTGTAATCATCATATTTGATTATTCTTTTATGGAATTCTATAAAAAATTACGAAATTGGAGGTAACTTTTATAACGTAGATTTTTAAACTCCGCATCTATTAACTGTTTTAAAACAATGTATATTTTCGAAAGGTAAGTTTGATTAATCCTTTTGATATCTGTTAATTTAAATCTAAATTAATTTACTTCTGTACCAGTCAATGTTTTATCATATAAGAGATACTGGAGATGTTATTTTAACTAACATTCTGATGTAAAGAATAATGGTTGAAAACGTTACCGCCTTTTTGCTGTATGCATTTCCTGCAGTTGACAGCTTGTCGTTGATAGGATCTGGGACTTGTCACCTTTTAGAAATCCTTAACTGACGTTTCTTACTTTATTTCAATTGCTGAATTTATATTTGGTGATAAGATTATTATTTACAAAAATAAGTGAAAATTATACTTTTCAAATTTATGTTTAGATTATTATAATTTCAATTTTATATTAAATAATTTAATTTAAATGACAAATACTTGATAATATAAATATATATATAGTATTTTTGTTTTGATAAGATAATGTAAATATTATTTTCAAGCCATCTAATTTTGAAAATTTCAATTTATATTATAATTATTTAAGATAAAAGCAAAATGTTTCTGATTAACTCAATAAACATATTATGTAAAATTAATTATCCTTTTTAATTAATTAAATAAAAAGAATATATATAAATAATTCTAAATAATTAAAATAAAAAATTCAGTACTATATTTTAATATAAGAAAAATGTAATTTATCAAAAATATAGCTTAAATTTTTAATATCGATTAAATATATTTCGTTATTGCTTGTTATAAGTGCAATTTTTAAAAATATAATTGTATTGAATAGTATTTTGAAGAGTAGATAATTTATTATTAAATGTGAGGAAAGTGATATGATATAAGTAAAGTATTAAAATAATTAGGAAATTTTCAAAATATTGAGGCAATAAAATTAATGATAGAATAAGGGTATAGTAATTGTGAAAATATGTCTCAAAAGGAAACTCTTCAACATGTGCATACTACCAGAAGTGACGTATGGCTGTGAATCATGAATCCTTTCAAAGAAAATGGAACAGAAACTAGTAAAAACCCAAAGAAGAATGGAAAGATACATGTTAGGATTCACCAGTAGGGCCGCAAGACCGATATGGGTAAAAGAACATGCCAAAGCTGAAGACATACTGTTAGCAGTTAGAAGCAGTAAGTGGCGTTGGGCAGCCACATAGAAAGATACACTGAAAGTCGATGAATAAAGAATGGCAACAAGGCAAGGGAAAAGATATCCTGGCAAGCAATACAAACGATGGAGAGATAATATAAGAAAAGTAATTCGTTCCAGTGAATGCAGATTGCACAAGATAGATATACAGTATATGTAAACAAAAGAAAGAGGCATGCATATTCAGCAGTGGATGAAATAAGAAATGTTGATGATGATGAACTGTGAAAGATTTTTTCTTAACTTATTAATATAATGAACGTTTTATTTCATTAAGTCGATTATTTAACTATTGTAATATTGTACTGTATATTGCAAGTTTTGTATCGGCATTGTTAATTTTTGTCTGATTTTCAGAAAAATGAAGATAAGAATTCCATTCTATGTTTGACTGTGTCCTTCACTAAAACTTTCAAAATATTTAGTAGATTTTCATGAAATTAAATATTGCAGTTCTGTATTAAAAATAACTTCTACACCTCATCATTTAATCCTCTGATTTTAATTATTTAAAAATGGAAGACATTCTAAATTCTCAAATACTTTCTTAATATATCTTGAATTATTTTCTGAATTTTTATGGGATTTATCAGGAAGATCAAATCACTAAATTGACTTCAATGACATTTCAATTAACTCTATCTTTAAGCATTTAAAAATGGTGTTCATTTAAACTTTCTAATAAATTTTTAACTTTGATTGATATTTATAAAAATTTATCAAGGCAAATCATAATGTTAAAATCGAATTTGAAAATATGATTGATTAATTCTTCAGCTTCAACCGTTTAAAAATGGCAGACATTGGCATTTCTGAAGTTTACTTACATTAATTATGTAACTATTTAATAGCATTTTTTGTCATTCAGCATAGATATTATATCATTGAAGATGATTTTAATAATCCATATTTTATTTTCATATTTTTATTTATTCCAGAATAAAAAATACATTCAGAAGTTAGGCAATTAATTATTTTCAGAAGTGCTTCTTTTATTATTTTTAATGCTGATATTTATAAGCATACTCCAAAATAGACTTATACTAGCTACAAATTATAGATAGCTATAGCCTTATATTTGATATAGACTATAGCTAGATATAGATTTATCCTAAATATGGATTATATAGATAGATAGATATAGACTTATACTAAATATACCGGGTGGCCATAAAATAACGTGAGGTGTTCAGAGCTCACTAGCCTGTCTTGTATTTGACAAAACGTAACAAAATTTGGTGGACGTATACAATGGAATATGCGGTTTCGATTTCGAAAGAAAACAAATTTAGTACCAGAAGTCGCCAACAGAGGGATTGTGGCGCTACAGAAATGTAGAATATGTGATTAAGGAATGTATAATTGCCAAATGAGACAGCACACATCAAGTTTCTGAATAATATATGCCAACGTTTATTGTTAATTACACATGATGTTGACACCATTCAGATGTTCCAAGAACTGCATGTGGTGCATACATCTTCCACGGCGGCCGCAACATATCGGTGTGGAAGATATCGTGTGTCGCATGCAGTTCTTGGAACATCTAAATGGTATCATATTGAACCTCGTGTAATTAACAATAAACGTTGGCATATAGTGTTCAGAAACTTGATGTGTGCTGTCTCATTTGGCGATTACACATTCCTTAATCACACATTCTACACTTCTGCAGCGCCACAATCCTCCTGTTGGCGACTTTTGATGCTAAATTTGTTTTCTTTCAAAATCGAAATCGTATATTCCATTGTGTACGTCCACCAAATTTTGTTACGTTTCGTCAAATACATGACGCGCTAGTGGGTTCTGAACACCTCATGTTATTTTATGGCCACCTGATAGATTACAGATAGAAATAGATTTAGACTTATAAATTATATTTATGAAACCTTACAAAATTAATATTTAATAATTTTATAAATTTTTTAATGTTTCTGAAAATTGTATCCTTCATTTCAAAAGTAAAGCTTCTGAAATGAAGAATACAATTTTCAGCTGAAAAAGTGATTGCTGTTAAAATAAAAAATTTCATTTCTAATATTACACTAATGATACCAATTTAACATAAAAGTGAAAAGCTTTTACAGTAATAAATAACATTAAGATCAGCTTTAAAGAGCCTTGAAATGAGTTTCTAGTTCACATCCGATAAATAGCTTCAAAGATATTGATTTTTTTTAAAGTTTCGATTGTGCAATTTTATTTCGTTCAGATGCCATATTATAATGGACACACAGAATATCGAAATTAATAATCCGTGAATAATAAGGAATGATCATCAAAAATTCTTTATGCACTTTTCTAAAGAAAAAATAATAATAATAAATGCAAGAACTGCGGCATTTCTTTCAGAATTTGCATTACAGTTATCATATTTTCTATTCATTGATATTTTCTTTCGTTATATAGAGTACAATCCATAAGGAAATTCATATATATTCAGAAAAATATTTTCCAATAACGTCACAATAATGACTCTGATTTTCTAGCCAAAATTCTTACGTTATAAGAGACGAATAATACTTCCATTAGCCAAGCTGCCATTTAAAAATATGTCTTGATATCCATAATAATTTTATATTATTTTTTATGTTATATAAAAGATAAATATTCTTTATAAACACTATTATTGTCAATGCTCTTAAAGTAAAAAACAAAACTGAAAAATGATTGATCGGTTAAAATGAAAGAAAATTCATAACAACGTAATACATCATATCGTTTAATTTTTTTATTCTATTTTATAGAAATTTTTATAAATATTGTCTAATTGCACTATTCCCCATTTATTTTTTGTCAAATTTAAATTTACAATTATATTTTTCAAGATCATTAAAAATTCGCCAAGACAAACATTTACGTTACAGTAATTGTACAGTACTACATTGATATCTTTCATATATTTCGATATTTAAACTTTTTTCTTTATTAAATTGTGGGTTTTTTTTTAATCTTATTTTTAACACGAATTCTCGAATTTGTTTAATCAGTATACAGATATAAAAATTATCTTCGTATTAGAGTTTGTACTCGAGCGTGATTGATTTTCTTACATTAATTTTCGTATAATTGGAAAAATTATTACAGTTAATTTGTTTCACATCTCGAAATTTTCTTTTTGCATTAATAATACATTATTAATGCAAAAAGAAAAGAAAATTTCGAGATGTTAAACATTATTTTTTAACCTTTAGATTTTATTATATATTTCAGTTTGCAGATTTTTTCGTTTGTAAATCCATTGGCTATAATTTCTTCTCTCCTATTTATCTTAGTTTTACATTTCGGAATTTTATTTAAAAATTATTTTTCATACTAATTTCTTCTGAAATAATGTCATTGGGATTTCATTTATCATAAAAATTTTTCTTTTGTATCTCCAGATGTTTTAAATTTGTTTTTTTTTTTCTGCTTTCGAACAATTTATTTTATAATAAAGCTGTTTTTTATTGTTATCATTATTCAATTTCTTTAGAAAATTTCCATTTGTAAGTTTCTTCATGGCTTTTTTATAATTATAATTTTTAACTATAATAAATGAAAATTTTAAATCAAAAATTGTAAATAATTTAGTTTTAAAAATAAATATCCTTCTTTTTATTCCAGAAATAGTTTTTGTTTTCGTTTAAATACTGAAGAAAAGTCTTATAAAATTTGCGCCATGTTTTATAATAAAATTCTATCTTGCTCTAAATTTTCAACATTTCATATAACATTTAATTAACATTTTTTTCTGAATTTTAATTTCTGTAAGATATAAATTCAAGCTTTTTGCCAAGAGTGACCAATCTTCAAGTAACTTCAAGTCCTACATAGGAATCTCAAATACTTGAGTGCCGCAATCTGTTTCTTTCTGAATCAATGAGAGTTGCATCAGTTTTTTTGGATAATCTTAACAACGGTTTCAAAAATTGTTTATTATATATTTCACATGCATTTTTTTGCCTATAAGTGCATACTACTTTTTACAATAAATGAACAAATTACAAATATATTAATTTTTCGAATTAAGTAGATATTGGCTTAATATAACTATTGACTTTTATAATATGGAACTATATTGAAGGTACCAAAGAGCTGCAGTTTTGCTCTCAAGCCCCACTGTAGCTATAAGCTTTAGTTAGTTTTCTACTTGTCGTTATGTATAACTTATATAAACAATTGCCGTTGATCTGTTAGTTTAGAAATATAATAAATTCATAAAAATCTATTAAAAAGATACCACAAAAAATCTTTTTCAACCCCAACTATTTTTCAATTTATATCAAAGTTTTTGTGTTTAATGACAATTTATTAAAATGATGCGATAAAAGAAAAAGTTAGTGATCATGTATAAGTTAAATGCAAAAAGATCAAACAAAAATAATCGATTTTCTAATAATATTAAACATAATTTCATTATTATTAAATGTTTTATGATATTGAAAACTTAAATTTATTGGTCACTTCATACTCTATCTTTCGAGTAATAATACTGCAATCATTGTTACAAGTCAACAACATAAATCTTATATTTTTATAGCTTTACAACGAGCAGTATCAGGTAAATCCATTTTCATCTGTCAGCCAAAGGCAAAAATAACTTTTTGAAGAAACAATCGGATGAAGTTTAAACTTTTGGTGAAGATCGATAATATTTCTTGATTTAAACATCTTTAAAATCTAGTTTATAATAGTATATAAATTATAATATTTTGTAAACTTTTAACCTTCATAGGAAATTAGAAAATTCATATTTAACAAAATCAAATTTCGTTGATTACTAATACAATATTTTTAAAAATCTAAAAGTTGCTATTCCCTCGTTAATATAGATAATTAATCGCGAAAATTCGAAAATAAACAGGTATGATTAGATTATAATTAATTTTATGATCCAAATTTCTAAACGGATCTGCTGGATATTAAAATTTATGCCTTTCAGTATCTTAATAGCAAAAATAAACTCATTAAATCATTTTAATTCAAGGACGAACGACTTGACTAAAATGGTTTTGGTAGTTTTCTCAAAACCTTATCGCTATAAGTAATTTATTCTTCTAATAATTTCAAAAATTACATTTTTAGATGATTTTAATGCAAAATAAATGCAAATTTAATAGATTTAAATAAAGATCATTTTAACTTTACTAAATGAAAATTTATTAGATTTAAATCTATGTTAATTGAGTTCGGTTGTGCATAGATTTGTAACTATAGTTACTTATCCTTTTAAATAACTCGTCAAAAAGACGACAGTAATATGGACATGGAGTATAACTTAATTATTAATCGTCTTATTTTGACATATGTTCTAATTAGTGTCAGTCATAAATTGACAACTAGTCACTAATTTAAAGATCTTAAGTAGCACATAGTTATCACTTTCTAGTTCAACGAAAATCAATGATTATTTCAATGAAGAAAAATCAAATTTCTAAAACAGAAGATGCACATTAATTTTCGAAAAAAATTATAGAAAAGAATTTTTTTTAATCCAGCACAAAATGTTTAAAAAAATAAGAAGAAAAAAAAATAAAAAATTTTTCCTTCCATCATAAAATATTTCAGAATCTTATTATCGAAAGGTAACGGGCAAATTTTCTTTAAATAGGTAGTTTCTGCACGGTTACGACTAGGCTCCGACGATAACTAAACGACAAAATCGTATCGTTTCGGAAAGTTATCGGTTGTCCCATCAGCAACACAAAGTTAGTTCGAACCGCCGACACCAGATGCTCAATTATCGTAAATTATCTCGATTCTCATTGTCGATATATTTATTCTCATAAATTATTTCTAGTCTATCCTCTATTATTTCTAATAAAGATAATCTCTTATATTACCTTTTTTATTATATTATATTAACTGCTGACTGCGAATTTTAATATTCTGGGTTGAATCGGCTCGTCCCGAAAGCACTTAGATAAAAGACTGTTTTTATCGGTCAACCATACGACCGAAAAGCAGGGATACGATTCACAATCTCACAGTGGACTTTATCGGTCGGAGCTGAGTCGTTGCTGTGCGGAAACTTTCTAATTACCAGAAAAATGAAAAGATGTTTGACTAAATGACTTCTGTATGCGACGTAATTTATTGTCATTTATCGATCTGCATAAATAGTATCGATTTTTTTTATATGTAACGTGATTAATGGAAAAATTATAAATTTTAAAGAGTACATGCTTTAAACTCTTAGAAATTGGATTTTTTTAATGGATTTAATTATAGTGCAATTACATAACAAACACTGTTGTATCAAAATTCAGAATTTATTTAAAAATAAACAATAAAATTTTTAAACTTGTAGATTATTATAAAATATATTCTTGTAACTTATAATATGCAATAGTTGTTAGATTTATTATTATTTTTGTATAAATTTAATGATTAAAGATACTTTTACTGATTTTATCTTTCGTGATATAATATAATGATATATAATGATCTAGAATATTTTTAACATATCAGCTGTTTTTCAGATGATTTCTATCAGTTTGTAGAAGCTAACATAATGATTATAAAACTAGTTTGTATAACTTGAACTTTCTGATAAACATAAAAAATATGATTGATAATTTCTTAATTCGATTCCCAAATTTGATTTTATAAAATGCTTTAATAACTTAATATTTAATTAAAACTCGTTCAAAATCTTCTGTTAACTAAATATTCAGATATTAACTTTAAAGTTTTGATTTAAAAAAAAAGTAATCTGGATAATTAACTTCATTCAGTATTCTTCTCACTTATAACTTTGAAAATTTTTTTAATTAATTGTGATAGATAGATAATTGTGTGATAAGTAAACACTGTATTTTATTTTAGATAGAAAATAATAAAATTATAGAGAATCTAAATTTTTCTTATTTAAAATTTTCTTTTCTTTTAATCTAAGTAATTTTTTAAATAAAAAATGATTATCCAAAATATTTAATGATACTACATGTAAAATAGAAAATATTGATCATGTAGTTGTTATATTTTATTTTTATCCTTCTGGATACATTAAAGTTAATAAAATAAATTGGATCTAATATTCAAAGTGGAAATTAGTACTGTTTCTATATTATTTTACTTATAGATAATATCATAAATTTTTTATTACATTTTAAATGAGAAAAAATTTTTCATTATACTAAATAGCTATATATATAAATATAATTTAAATCTCCTAACTTATATGTTATTCTATAAGTTAGGAGATTTAAATTCCTCTGTATATATTATACTATATACAATAAATAATTACTGTATATAGTATAACATATGAATGCTTAATAATTTTACAAGTTAGATAAATTTACGCAAAGTCATCGTATCAATTTTTTTTATTCTCATTGATTTGTATGTAATCTTCAATGAATATTCGATATTCTTCAAAAACTTCAAGTTGAAAATTATGGATTTTGATAATTTAAAAGGAGTGTTATTAAAATGCTATGAAAATAAATTGAAATGCAAAAAATTTAATTCAAGAGTATCATTCAAAAATTTCAAATACTAATATAATTAATCGTTCTGCTATATGTGTAATGCTATAAAAAAAAATATTACTATCACAATAAAAAGAAAATAAAATGAAACAAAAATAAATATTTTTGCCACTAATTCCTCCGCTATGAAATAAAAGAAAAATTTCCACTGGAGTTTTAATGTTTGCTGCTTCAATATAAAATTTTTTACTTTGATTTAATATTTGACATAGTCTATATGTACTGGCATGATCCGCAACAGTCATTCATACTTCTTAACAAGAAGCTACATTAAGAGAACGATTACCAGTATCGCATTTCATAACTTTAATTTTTGAATATATTAAGCAATGGTCTGAAAATTATAGTAATGGGTCGAAAATATTTAAAACAGAACCAACTGTAGCATTAGATGTTTGGACAAATGCCTACAATTGGTTTAAGATGAAAATATAGATTAAATGTATATCGTCATCATCAAATACAATTACAGTAAAACCTCGATTTTACGGACTATAGGGGGCAAGACTAGTCCGTAAAATCGAAGTAAAATTTTTTTATAAAC
>WUQG02211306.1:0-21585 GCA_011317285.2 Androctonus mauritanicus
CTTTTCCCAAAGTTTCCAAGAGCAATATTCATATTGACTTGTCATTTTTATCATAATATTATGATAAAAATGACAAGTCAATATGAATGATGATTATTATGATATATTATGATAAAAATGTGAAATTTATTACAATGTCTAAGTTTGTTCATCATCATTCATAATCATAAGTTCTTTTCTACTGCTTTAATAATTCTGTAATCAAGTATTCGTCTAAAGCACTACTAAGTAGATAATAGGTTCTACAAAACTTTATTACGAATGTTTTTGATGTACAGATCATCAGGCAATTCTCACTAAATTTAAACCAACAGAACATAAACGTTTTTAGAACACTAAAAACGTTTATGTTCTGTTGGTTTAAATTTAGTGAGAGTTGCCTGATGATGATGATCTGTACATCAAAAACATTTGTAATAAAGTTTTGTAGAACCTATTATCTACTTAGTAGTGCTTTAGATGAATACTTGATCATTCATAATAGCTGGGCATTATAAATACCTGTATTAATCATTTTGGCCATAATATATATATGTATTTGCCAATGTAGATATATAATTATTAATGTAAAATATAAATATTCATATTTATTGTTTTTATTTAAATTGTGTGAGTCATATAAATGAGTTCAAGAATACTGAAGTTGAATAAAAAGACAAAATTAAATAAAACTGTTTATTAGCATGTGGAAAATTTTAAAATTTTAATGGTGCCAAAATTGGCATGTGTGCCATTAATTTGCTATCACTATTCTAACCATAGCAAAATAAAAACTTCTGTTGAAAGCTGTAAAAAAGTTTATATGATATTTATTTTAATTAAGCTTTATAAAAATTTACCTGTAAAATTATTCCATCTGGAAATCTGATGCGAATAAGAGTGTAATTATAATAGTGCCGATATTTTTTTTCATCTCTCTCTCTCATCTCTTTTGTTCGAAGCTGAGTTAATAATTCTACCCTACTTGTTCTTGAAATAAAAAAAATATATAATATTTAAATATACTAAGAAGAAATTAGCATAAAATTAATTTTAACAAATGAAAGCTTTCTTTAAATAAAAATTTTTTACTGATAATAATAATAATATGACAATTTTTATAAAACAAAGATGGCAGACATTCAAATTTAAGTTTTTCTGGAATTATATTCTAAAATTAATAGGTATATAAATTTTAATAATAAAGAATAATCTGCTTGAAATATTTGATTTTTGAGATATTTTGTGGGCAAACAACTGAATAAAAGAAAGAAGTGATTATATAAGACTTTTGAATAAAATTTAAAAATTTAAATATATAACAACTCTAAATATAGAATTTGAATCATTAAATTTGTGATGTAATCGTAGAGTCATGATCAGATGTCATAATATATAATTTCAGTTTGTTTCATGTTTTTAATCATCTCATGCTTTCCTTTTTTGCCTTATAGATTTTTGTGCTTTTATATCTGACAAAATTTAATTATTGAGAATAAATTTTAAAACTCAAAATTAGATGAATCCTTTATAATGTTTCAGTAATTAATAAATCAAGATGCTCATTATCATGATTCAAACAACAGATCCAGAATCTGTTTTTTTTGCATGAGTGTGAAGGGGAAATGTTACAATCAGGTGGTGTGGCTTTAAATAGCATTCAATGTGAGATGGATTCCTGGATTGGTGAGCAATGTGCATTTGCTGTGAAAGCCTTTTATAAGAACGATGATAGTTACATTGTCGCTCAACATGAATTTCACAAGAAATTCAGTGTTAATCAGAACAGTAAAGTGTCGTCCACTCATGCCATCAAAATGTGGGTGAAGAATTTTGAAGAGACTGGATCAACTATTAAGAAGAAAGGTGGGAGTGTAAAAAGTGTTCGAACCCCACAGAACATTGATGCTGTGAAGTCGTTGGTGAAACAAAGTTCACAACAGTCAGCAGTGCATCATGAAAAGAAACTAATTGTCCACAAACCGGTGTTAAGCATATTTTACACTTGGATTTGCACCTCCATTCATATGAAATTCAAATGGTGCAAGAACTTCATAGGGATGATCCAGTTAACAGACTGTTTTTGTCAACAAATGTTGGATTTGATAAACAGAAATAGAGAGGTTCTGAACAATCTAATCACGAGCAACAAAGCACATTTTCACTTGTCTGGCCTAATAAACAAACAAAACTGTCAATACTGGTCTGATTGAAACCCACAAGAACTTACTCTGGAATTATGCAATGGTTTCTGTGCAATAGTGTGGTGCCCTATTACAGCTTCTGCCATAACTCGTCTTTACTTCAAGGAAGAGCATGGAAATGCTTGTCTTATGAACAATGATTGTTATGTGCATATGCTCCAGGACTTCTTCATTCCTTGCCTCCATGGTGTTCCAGTGAAAAATAAATCTTTACTTTCAACAAGATGGGGTCACAAGATACATGGCAAGAACTACAATGGACATTTTGCATTCACTTTTTCCTGGATGCCTCGTCTCCAGAAATGATGGCATTGAATGGCCAGCACAATCACCAGACTTGAATGTGCGATTTTTTCTTATGGGGTCATATGAAGTATGTTGTTTATTGTCCACCAACATCTCTCACAACTGAAGAACTGAAGGTGTGGCTATAGGAAAAGATTTTAAGAGTCCTGGTAGACATATTACATTGGAGTGTGAGAAGTTTTTGCAATCAGCCGACTGCATGCATGTACCAAAATGGAGGCCATCTTGAAAATGTCGTTTTTAAATAATATTAGCATTATTAGTGGAATGGTATGTCATGTTAAGCTCAACAAATGCTAAGGTGTATACTTTCTAATAAAAGTAAGTGTATCATAACATATAGTATTTGTGATTTCACTAAAATTTAAATAATAAAAAAAAAAAATTGTCTGATTTACTGGTGGACCCTGTATGATTAATTTTACAACAGCTCAAGTTTTAAATTAATTATTTCAACTGTACATCAGCATATGTTTAAATTATTTTGTGTTAAGCTGCCATATCTCACAAGAAATATATTTTATCTGATAGAGGTCAAATTTTAGAACCCATCACAGGCTGAACAACATTCATAATGGGATCAATCAGAAGATTAAAGGATAAAGTTCAATAGGCTAACCTCAACCTCTCATGAAAACTGGAGACATGCAATTTGGATTGGAGCCTAAATCTTCCAAGTAGTATGACCTAAATCCTGATATTATATATAATGGTACCTTGCATTTTGACAGTTGAATTTCATGGGATGGTGCATGCATATGCATGGAATTATGTGATGTCATTTGTTATTTGTAAGTTCTTGTTGGACTGTTTTGGTGTTTGCCATAATGTTTGTTTTAAGTTTCAATTCTGTATTTTTCAAAAAGTAAAAAATTTGTGCATCTGTAGTTATTACTATTTTTTTGAATGAAATATAAGAATGGGTTCAAAGAGAAGTGAACAGAGGTATAATTCAGAAAAGAAAAATACTTGACTGAGCATAGAGAAGAAAAACGAAATTGTAGATAAAGTGCAGAAAGTGGAACAATTACAGATGTAGCTCAAGAGTATGACATTCCTAGGCTTTGTAACATTTTGCAACAGAGAGAGAAGATTATGGGTGCTAGGGTATCTGCAGGAGCAATGAAGTTTTCTGACAAGAATAGTTCTATAATCAATGAAGAGCTGGAAAAGCTTCTCATCTGGATTAGATAAAGACAGATAAAGGGTAAACCAGTAACTCAGGTGATGATCTGTGAGAAGGCTATGTTAATTTTCAAAGAATTGCAGAAGAAATCTTCTGGATGTACCTCAGATCAAACTGAAATTTAAAGCAAGTTAAGGCTGGTTTCACAGATTTAAAGGTAGAACAGGATAAAGAAGATTTCATTCCATCACCCAAGGACTAATAAATTGTATGTATTGTGTATAAAATAGTGTATTTTGTAATTCAGTGTGTTATACAATCGTAATATATGTCTAGTAAAGTAAATAATATGGTGTCTTACCTCTCCATTAAGGAAAATGGGGATGGGATTCCAACAATGAATTAATCTATTTTCCATAGTCTCATATGGGAAATATTGTCCTACAATTTGATAGTAGATTAGATTTTTAGTGCAGTTTCTCAATTCAACATTAATTTGGCGACGGATTAGTGTTGAATTGCAAGATACCACCATATACTTGAATACAAACTATTGTATATTGAATATACAATAGTTTCAGTAGTACAATAGTAGAATATATACAATAGTCTCTCTATAATCACACACATGGGACAGAGGCTTAAATTTCAGAGAATTGTCAGATTATTGGATATTCAGTGGAAAAAATGGAATTACACAAAAGAATACACTCAATTTATTAAGACTTTCCTCTCACTGTTCAAATCTTTCACAAACCCCTCAATTTTATCCCAATTTTTTTTAATGTTATAAATGGTGGCTTGTCCAATACCATAAAACAAAGGCAAATCACTAAACTTTTCTCCCAAGTCAAATTTTAAAATTATTTCTGCTTTTTTGACCACAGTTAATGCTGTGTTTTCATTTTTTACTTTTTCTGACTTATGACATTATATAAAGATCTTGGTAAGATAAATAATAAACACTAAGAGTAAAAAAACACTATTTTACAGTAAACAGATTACTGAGCTTAAAAATTAGTCCGACCATAATGCCTTGCAATGAACAAATAGCAACTGACAATTTATTTGTCAGTTTCTCTCTCTCTTACACATTAACAAATTGTGATATGAAAATTTCACATGGGTGTTGGTTCACAGTGTGTTGGACTACTGGAAGTGTTAAATTACAGAGAATAGTATAATATATATTATACATATGAATCATATTATAATATTTGTTATGAATCTCCTGCTTTATAAGCAGATTACAATAAACATAGTCTATAAAGGTACTTCTATTGATAAAATGATTCATAAAATATAAAAGTGAACAATTTATAATCAATACTTTAATTGTAATATATTATCATCTAAATCATATTTACTTTTCTTCCTGTTCTCTCTTTATTTCTTCTGTACTCAAAACAAAAAAATCATCAGGTAAATTAATTTTCATACTGGATGCTGCTGGTTTTAATACTCTAATACTTCGATCTAACTGAGGCCGAATTGGTTCAGCTGATTTCAAAATTTCCAATGATGTTTCTAGTGAATCTATTTCACCATCTTTAGGAAATATCAAGAAATCATCATTAATGCCATCCTTTTCTAGTGATTCCTGTATAAATCCTGCACTAATAAAAAAATCCAAACTTCCTTCTAAAGATAATATTCTTTCTTGAAAAATTTTGTTACTAATTTTAATTCTACGATACTTCTCTTCATCAGGATTATCAATAATATTTTTAAAATATTTACAAATGGTGTCAACTCCTAATTTTATCTGTAATTAATAACAACAATAAATATTTATAAAATTAATATATAAATTAAATTAAATGATAAATATATTAATTATTTTTAATTAATAAAATAATAAATAAATATATAATTAATAAATAAACACACATATCCTTCCTATAACATGATTGCACTCTAACACAATTTGGAAATTGCAGAAATCCTCATATAATACAGTACTTCTATAATATGGCTTTTACTTAACATATTCAGAAAATTACATTTACTTCCTACAACACAAAACATTTTCATTAATATTTGTAAATCCACACCATAGACACAAACAAAATACTTTGCTAAAATTAATCATAAATGCAATTTTGCTAGTTTGCCACGAGAGAGACAAAATGCAGTCTATTTTCAATTTCAAATTGAGTTAATTGCTGACCATTGAGTATTTTATATTCCAAAAATTCAGTTCATGGATAAAAAATAAGTTTTCATTTTTTAATAGAAAATGTGAATAGAAAAAAATCAAATTATTTTTGTGTACGTTTTATGGAATGATTGTTTTGTAATGGTTTTAAATTACAGACTTTGTAAAACAAGCAGAAGATACACAAACTTTAAATGCTAGAAAAGTTCAGAAAGTGAAGTTGATATTGTTAAAAAGAAAAAAGTTTTCGTTTTAACTGAACAGTAGTAATGAAGATATAATTATTAAATGTTACATAGACAGTATACTTTTTCTTTTTATGTATATTGTTTTTTGGGGGTTTTACATATATATATATTTCTTTATGTTTCACATTATTAATATTCTTAATAAAAATTAAGTTTCTTATGTGGAATTCAAGAAATTTGTTTTCTTAATTGGTTTTGGAATATAACTCCTTTTTTGTATTGGCTCCACGTCTCATATAATATAGTTTCACACAACACAGTGTTTTTAAGAAACTATCTACTGTGTTATATAAGGAATATCTGTAATAAATATAATGCAAATAGAAATTAATGTAAAATATATATATGATATCAATATTTAAATAATTTAGAAAATAATTAATAAATTAAAAAATAAAATTGTTTAACTTTCATTCCAGTAAATTGCTAAAAGGAACAAAAATTTACTGCATATCAAAATTTAAGATAAAGTAAATTTAGCTACTTAAATAATACCTTGTCTTTATCTTTATTACAACTTTTTATTATTAGAGATGACACAATGGTTCTATCTTCATATATCTGTTCATAAAAATATTCTTTGATTTTTTCTTCAATTTCATTATAGGTTGAAACAATTGGACCAATTAAAGGACATGTAAAATAAATTCCGCTGACAGCAAGTACTGGTGCACTTGTTTTATAAGACTAAAATAAAAGCAAATAAAAACTTATCAAATCAATACATTAAAAAATAAAATTTTTTAGAAGTTGCAGTATTTTTTTAAATACAAAACAATGTTTAGCTAGATATTAGCCCTTTGATTGTTGATATCACATTGATAATGAAATTTAGTCTGTTATGTTCAGTCAAATCAGGTAAAATTTTTATAGAATAATGAGTTTTAATAGAATTCTAGATGTAGACATTCAAGTGATTTTTTGTCAACATTAAAATTTAATAGTTTTTTCCTCTCATTCAACAATGTTGAATGAGAGGAAAAACATTTGGCATTGATAATATTTGCTGAGAGGAATTTATAATAAATCCCCCCACAACAGATTATAATAATGTAGCTATTATGCATGTTCAAATAGTATGAGTATAGTATGACTAGTAAAATAACTTTTGTTTGAACAATCCAGTTTTGAATTCTGACAAAAAAATTTTATGTAAATTAAATTTAAATAAAAAATAATTTTGTAATTTATTTTTTAGATTCATCTTTTTTTCATAATCATTTCATATCTTCATATGGCTTGAGGAAAATTAAATTTTCTTGGTCATACGAAAATTTTAAATAAGAAAATAATTGAATATAATTATTCTGAAATTTTGCAATTATTATTATTATTATTATTTAGAAGAAAATAGATTATTTCATAAATGTAGAGAAATATTTGTTTTATCCAAAGCCAAATTGACTCTACTCTAGTGTAATAATTTGGAATTAAACTACAATTAAATTTAATAAATAATTGAAATTTTGGTTAAGGGGTACCATCTAGTATTTAATAATTAAACTATAATATTTAACTAATTTTTCCTGAAATAAAAATCAGCCACTGTCCAGAATTGAATAGAGACCATTGGATAGGATTTCAATGTCTTACCAGTTGGATTACCATGACATCAGGCAGATTTCCATTTCATGAAGATTATGTAATGATTAATTTTATAAACCTAGAGTAGGTTAATGCTAGCACTCCCAGACAGGCTACTATGTATATTCACAAACTCTCTTGATGAACCTGGACAGACAGACTTAGCTCAAGTCTGATAAATTCTGAATTTCGATATTCTATTCTATAATCTTTAGCTTTGGATATTTGGTTTGTAAATATTCTCCTCGATAGCTTCAATTAGAATATTTGTTTTACTTTACATTTATAATTATTTTTATAATTGTCATTTTACAATTATATTTTCTGTCATATCAAAACAATTCTTTCACTAATGAAATACAAATATTATTAATTTTATGCTTGCTTATTTGATATTCTTGATGGTGTGAATTTTTAATAGTTTTGTTGCATGTATAATAAATACCATCCCAAATTCTGAAATTATACCTAATTTAATATGATTTATAATTATATATATAATCTATTATAAAATAATCAATCAATTAATCTGATATTAAATACAAAGATCAATTAGAGAAAACATTATATCCTATTAATTAACATGGTAAGTAATTGAAAGTTGAAATATGGCAAACTTATTCATTAGAGGATCCAGTACTTGGAATTATGTCATTAGCATGATATGTTTGACAAGTGCATAGTGGCAAAATTAAAAAATAACTTGCTGGAAAACAAATCTTATATCAAAGTATACGAAGTTATATACTCTTTATGGACAAAAAAGTTTCTTCACCCAAGATTCATCATCAAATTGTTTAAGTATATAGTAGTGAAGTGATGCAAGAGAAATACACTGCTAAATGTGTTATGCCTTTGAATTTGGCAAAAAAATGTGATAAACAACAATCTGAGTCAAAATGACCATTGTCCTCAACAATAGATTTGTTGAGGAACATATTTCTCATCAATACTACATATACTGAAGAGCTCATTCAGAAGGACAGACAAAACTTTATAGCATATTGCATATATTGCATCCAAACTTGGATTAGCCTATGATATTATGTAGTGGATGAATTGCACTGTACTAAAGTCTGTGCAAAATTGATGACTTGTATATTAACAGAAAACAAGCATGTCATTTTTGAGCACAGTGTAGTGCTATGAATTGGACTTTTCTGATTCAAAACATGATTGACAATGAGACATGGGCTGAGAGAGAAATCCTAGTAGTAAGCAAATAATCAGAATAGAAATGCCAATTCACAAAGCAATTTTTTTAAATATCATCCTCTGCCAGAAAAGTGATGGTATCATCCTCTGGGACCCATATTGTGTGATAATGATGGACTTCTCAGAGCATAAATACATGATCAGTGCTAATGGACAGTCATAAAAATTTGTGAGAAGCTATCAAGAAAAAATAACCTGGCTTCTGAAAAATGATGATGTGATCTTCCTTCATAATAATGCTCAATAGCATATAAACAGCAAATACACAACTTGCTACAATCTCTACGCTAGAAAGTTTGAATATCCATCTTACAATCTAGATTTGGCTGCAAGTGACTTTTTATTTCTAGATAGAAAGAACATTTGTTAGGACATCATTTCTAGTCCAATATCAAGATATCAGCAAAAGCAGAGCCCTGTCTTCTATGCATGTGAAATAGAAAAACTCATTACATGTTGTGACAAATTTCTCAATTATCAAGATAGTGTATCTAGTAACACTATCATAGTTTACTTAAGTATCCAAAAATAAAATTCTCTCTTTAAATTACAGTGTGTAAACTTGTTTATTAATGATTCTTGTATAATAATTATTAATAGTTTTCTTCTGGTCTATTGTGCAACCAACTTGGCTTTCAAACAAAAACAGCAGCTTAATCTTTTATTTTTCAATGAGTTTACTCATTGGAAAATAAAAGATTTTAAGCTGTTGTTGTTGTTGAATTCTGAATTGATCAAGAAGTAGAAAATTATAAATAAAACAGACCACAGACAAAATAAAATTACAAGTAATTATTAATATCAAAATTGAAAGAAAAAATTTTGATTTTAACAATGTGGAGATGAAATTTTGTAGTATACGAGGGTGGTCTGAAAAGTTTCAGACCTAACAAAGATACAAGACATTTTTTCTTCAAATTTATTTTTATTTTTCTACATAGTCGCCTTGTAAGTCTACACACTTCTCCCAGCGATGCTCCCATCTCTATAACCCATCCAAATAGTACTCGGCATCTTTCTTTGCAAAATAATCGTTTACGAAGGTGATGGCCTCCTTATTTGACGAAAATCTCTGTCCTCTGAGTGCAACTTTTAACTGGGGGAACAAAAAAAAGTCACTTGAGGCTAGATCTGGTGAGTAAGGGGGTGGTCAAGCAGTTCAAACTATAGTTCGTGGATTTTCGCCATGGCAACTGCTGAGGTGTGAGACTGCGCATTGTCTTGGTGAAACAAAACTTTTTTCTTCTGCAAAATGTGGCTGTTTTTCTGCAATTTCTGCCTTCAGCTTGTCAAGTAATGATGCGCAGTATGTGCCTATAATGGTTTTTCCTTTTTGAAGATAATCAATTAAGATAACTCCTTTACTATCCCAAAAAACAGTTGCCATCACTTTCCCAGCTGAAAAAAAACAGTTTTTGCCTTTTTTGGAGCCGATTCCCCCTTCACAGTCCACTGTTTTGACTGCATTTTTGTTTCTGGGGTGTAATGGTGTATCCAAGTTTCATCAACAGTAATTAATCGGTGCCAAAATTCTGATTTATTGCGCCTAAATTGCGCTAACAGAGCCTTGGAAATGTTCATTCGAACACGTTTTTGGTCTAACGTGAGCAAGCGCAGCACCCAATGTGCAGACAGCTTTCTCATGCCTAAATCTTGATTCAATATGTGACAAACATGTTCTCGTTGGCTTATTATCTTTTACTTCTAGATCCACATCGAGGAAATGCACATTCTTCTGACTCACTTGATCTACTTTTACATCACATTCTTTCTACAAACATGTTCTTTGGACATATTCATAGCCTCTGCTATCTCTCTCACTTTAATTTGACGGTTGTCTAGCACCATTTGATGAACTTGAGCAATGTTATCGTCAGTGGTTGCAGTTTTTGGACATCCTGAATGTTCGTTGTCTCCCAAGCTGGTACGGCCACATTTAAATTGAGCTACCCAAAATTTCATTGTGGTAAATGATGGTGCAGAGTCCCATCAACTCGTCTTTAATTTGCGTAGTGTATTGCTTTTCAAAAACAAATATTTAATGACTGCTCTATACTCAATTTTTTTCCATTTTCACAAAAACACTCACATCGACTCACTCGAACAATTGTCAAACAACAACTGCGCATCCAAAATGGCTGAAATTTTGGTGAGTACCTTTCAAAAGAAGCACGAACAGATTCCCTAGTTTTTGTTGACAAGTGCTGCCATCTTTATGTTGAGGTCAGAAACTTTTCAGACCACCCTCGTAATTTATGGAAACTATTCTTCTTTTTGTTTCTTGTTCTTGTATTTTATATTTATTAATATTATTACAATAAAGTGAAACATCATAATAAATATTGATAGTGAGCAGTCCATAAATTTTGGCCATTTCTGATTTACAGTAGTGGGTTTTGAAATTCTTGGAACTAAACTCTGTTGTAAGTCAAGGACTATTTATATTAAGAAGAAAGAATGGAACTTGAATCAGAAATTAAATTCAGATTTAAAAATAGTACACAAAATATGATTAATGATGGAATAGGTGAGATCTGTTGGTTTTTTTTCTGATGTTGAGATGGAATTGCTAATAGATGACAGAAAAAACATTGTAAAATATTTGAATTATAAATTCACTCTCTAATACATTTTTAATTGTAGGTTTTCCTTGACTAAAAATCAAAATCCAACATTTATTCATAGTGTAGTTTGTCAATAAGAAAAGTTGGTTGCAAACAATTACAACATATACAAATTTAATTTTACATTAAAAATTCTGAAAAGCAGAATATTTATCAGATCGTTATAAATATTATATTGTATATATAATATCAAGAAATTCAGCAGTGTGTAGTCACTGACTGATTCTTATTACCAGAGTCATTATGGCCAAAATTCAGCTTGCTATAACTTTAGTCTTAAGTTAAATAGTATCGATCTGGTAATAATAATTTTCCAAAATATTATTACCAGATCAATACTATTGGATACCAATTGCGAAATTTGAAGTTTCAAATCCTCTTAATAAAAGAGGAGTTTAAAAATTGCAAAAATTACAGCTTTCCTTCTCTTCTGCAGAAATGTCACATTGTTCAACTGATATCATTGAAATTTGGAATATAGGTATTTATTAAATTTGTTGAGATCCCTGAAAATTTCATCGCAATTGGATTAAAATAAAGAGGAAAATGGACCACCATTTTCCATAAACACTTCTATATACCACATTGTTTAACTGCTTTTGATCAAATTTGGAATATAAGCATATCCTAGCTCAGTTAAAATTATCTAAAAATTTTTGTCTAAAATTAAAAGGAATAGAAGAGAGAATTCTCTTTTCTAGAAATGTCTCTATAGGTCATACTTTGTTCAAATGATTTCAAAGAAATCTGGAATGTAAATGTCACTTATGTTATTTAATACTTTCTAAAGAAAATGTAGTTTAATAAAGCCAAATTGATGGAATTAGAAGTTTAAAATAAAGATTTCTGTAGGTCATATTGTTCAACTGATTTTGACCAAATTTATTATATGTTAAGATTATTATTTTACTAAATGTTTGCTAAAAATTTTGATTCAATCAAATTAAAAATAGAGTATTTAATGATATATTAAAATTGTTGTTAGAATGATTGTTTAAGAAAATTGTTTTCATCTAAAAGCCAATATCCCATAAATTTTTTAGAACAATTTTTGTTTTTTTAATTGTTTGATTTAGATGATATCAACATCAAAAACATTTAATATGTAAAAAAAAAAAAAAAGCCAAATCAATATTAAAAAATTAGGATATTTGTTAAAATTTGGATGTGGCTACTTAGCTGATGATTTAAGAAAACAAAACAATAACACAAAAGTAAAAAACAAAGCCCTTTAATAGTCAAAAGTTTTTGACTGCTAAAGAGCTTTATTTTTTACTTATATGTATTGTGCAGTCTTGATGGACTTTTATAATAAAACAATAACATCAACCAAAGCAGTCACATCTATATTTTTCACAAGTATCCTAATTTTTTTAGTATTGTATTTGGCTTAATTTTTTGCATTTTAAATGTTTTGAATAGATATGGATAAACAGCATAAATTAGTATGAACAGTTAACATAATATTTATGTAAATTATCAAATTTAAGTCTCTTTAATTCTACAAAATTTTTATTTTTTAGTTTTTAAACAAGATAAATATAGTAAGATCCCATTTAACATGGGGGATAAGATCCAAAAAATCAAGCACTAAATGAAATGTTGTTAAACTTGGTCATCTTAACATGTAAATAATGGGGATAGTGAAACAGGACAGTGAATAACAAAATATAGTTACCTTTTTTTTGATAAATATACTGTCATATTATATTAATTATAGACTCTCTTTTATTGCTAATATCGATTTGTATTCATAAATCTTTCATGAAAATCAAAAATATTTGAGTAAATAATTTGTTTGTTGAGAAAAGTTCTTCCTTATTTGACACTTTTTGTTTTTTCATTAAGAAGTCATCACCTAACATCATTTGCCTTTTCCTCTTTCCTTTAGCAAACAGTTGTCAATAAACAAGACATTGCATTTGTGACACTTCATCTTGCCTTTGAATTTCTATCAAAATTTGGGTCATTTTGTATAAACTGATATCAAATACACTGTGAGATGGCATAGGAGTATCAAAGCAACAAATTTGTACAATTTCGGATTTGTGTAAGTATAACAGTTTGAAAACTGCACCAAAGTGAATCAATAAAAAAAATATAAATTAAAAAAAACTGCATTATATTGAAACAGTATTAAGTAGGGTCTTACTGTACATGAAAATTTTTATAAGCAAATGTAATATAAAATATATTGTAAAAATATATATCATTTGACCTTTTTCAGTCAGTATTGAATATCATGAATACCAATATTGGCTATTGTCATGAACTGATGAGTATTTGATTTTATGATTGCTATACTAATTGAACAGATGAAAGTTTTAAAAAGGATTTATTTTTGATGAAAATACAAATACATGTTTTAAAGATCAAGTAAAAATATATGATAAAATAGAGAAATAAAAGAGAGATATTATTATAATCTTTTTTTTAATCATTTTTCTTCATTTTACTGTTTTGTGTGTTTCATAGTTTTGTAATTTTATTTTACAGTAAATAGATCTTGTTTGTATTTCTGTTATTATATAAACAGTTTTAAATTTTATATACATCTGTGACTTGCAAAATGAAGGGATAATTTTCTTTCAAGACTTATTAAAATTTAAAATAAAAAATTGTTTATAAAGTAATCAGTTTCCATTATAATTGTAATTACTTTTAGAATTTTTATAATTTGCAGCTTCTCATTCAATAATCTCATTCAGTGTTGTGACTCCGTAATAATGCATGCAGTCTTAATATAATTATTATAATCTTAAGTTTGATCTTGAGATAAGTTTTTTTTTTGTATGAAATCCAAAAATGAATCAATATGAACCACTTCCCATTGACAACATGTCAACTACTGTACTTTTAGAAAAGGTGTTTTTGAATGGATCAAAGAATTTTTGAAAAATGGTCAAAATAGATGAATTATAGAATAAAAATGGTTTTTAAACTTTCTTGCTACTCTATCACAATTTTTATTAAAAAGAATTGTGAATATTTAGTTAATTTTAGTGTTGTTGTCAAGTAATTGACATGAAGTAGATAAAGTAGATAAACAAGGTTAACAGCTATGGCCAGTGAATGATGCTTGATCAATTTGAGTGGGAAATAACTAAATGTAAACAAGTCACCTGATTTGGTAATCTAGCTTATATAAATTAATATTTTTCCTGTAATCATCTGTCTTTGTATTTATGTGAATAAAAATATATATTAGAAATCGTTAATTTGTAGTAAATAATTTATTTACAATGTATATTTTATAAAGAAAACAAAAAATATATTTATAAAGAAAAATGAAATGTGGTCCATCTTAAAATATGCACTCCTTGAGTGCCACATATTTCAATTCCTACCTATAATTTATGCTGGCCAGTTATTAAAATTAAACCTAATTGATATGCAAAATAAAATTATAAATCTTGATTAATTTTTTGACAGTTTTTTTTTGAAATTTTTAAAGTTTATATAGCCCTCTTAACACTGAGCAATTTTTGGAATATTTTTTTTTCTTCTTCAAGCTTTTCATTCCATATGAGATTGTGGAGAACAATTTTTTATATGAAATCTTAATTATCCAATGAAATGTCAACCATTTCATTGGATGGTTAAGATAATTTTAGATAACCATATCTCCTCTGAACAAAGACTTATAAATGAAGAATTTCAGCCAAAAATTTCAGAAATTATTTATAAAATAAAACAAGAGTTATATTGCTTTTATTAAATGAAGTTGTCGTATAATTATTAAAAAATAACACGAATTCAATGAAATATTGTCATTTTTATTAATATTTCATATTTATTAACTTGTTACTCTATACAATTTTAATAGTACTTTTTATAAATTTTCTAATTTATATCAAAAAACCTAAACAATATATATAATTTTTTTATGTAGGTATATAATATATATGTTATGAGTAATGTACGAAATCTGATTAATGTCGAGATTAACTGGGAGATGTCAACATTATCCAAGTACAGTAGATGAAGACAGAAATAGAGAGTAATTTATCTCGTTTTTATCCTTATCTGAATAATCTCAATATTAACCAATAAGAACTGGATAATGTTAGACTATTTGTAAAACAGCACAAATGGCTACAACACACTGCAATAAAAATGAGAATTTCTGAACTGAAATGCAAAAAATAATATAGTAAAATTTACTGTATATAAGAAATTATAATAATACAGGGTGATCAAAAATTCTACCATCATACTTTAGAAGGTAATAGAAAGAGACAAGAGAAGCACTTTTTCTCACAATGTATCCTCACTGGGATATAGATTTTTAGCTTTGTGCCTTTAGAAGTTTCACTTGAACCAATCTGTGTTGGCTGAATTGTGCTTCATCTCCACAATATTGGAAGACTGCTGAAGATGTTGATTTTCTGGGAACAGTTTTGTTCACAGATGAGGCATGTTTTACACAACAGGATGCTTGACTAGCCACAACAGCCATATGTGGACTGAGGAAAATCTTCAAGTCTGAGTTCTTTTTAGCTCTTGAAATCAGGACTGTGTTAATGTTTGAGCCAGAATTCTTGGCAACTTTTTGATCAGCTCATATGTATTACTTCCCACCTAAACTCTCGGATCTACTATATGTATTTTTTCTCTCCTAATTTCAATTGTTTACACAGACACACAACCACCAAGCCAAAAAACAAAAATTGTTCTTGTGCAATTATTTCTTCAAACTTCAAATGTGACATTATCCAAGAGCAGGAGTCAGTATTATCCAGATAAACATAAAAAAATAATAAACAGCCACTTCTTATTAAACATTATCCACTTATTTTGGATAATGTTAAACATTGTCTGGATAATGTTGACATTATCGAAGTCTGGACTTTAACCATAACATATATACAAAAATGGTGGTCTGTCTCAAACAGCTGAAATATTCTTTGATACTCAAGTTGGATGGTTTATTATAGCAATCCATCTAATACTACATGCCATGGAATAAAATTTAGTTTGATTGCAATTTCACAGGAAGAGAGTGGCTGACGTGACAGGAGAGAGTGGTTTAAATTTTGTAAAGCAATAAACGTGCCACACCAATTTATATGGTTGCATGTTGTTCATGTTTTGTTCTTTGCAATTTTCCCTAAATATTTGGGAAATTGAAACAAAAAATGAACAATTAAGATATATATTTTTAACAGAATTAACCATTACTTTCTTATTATCTATAATAATTAAATTTTCAAAAATGCAATCTCATTCCAAAATTGGAATTACTTTTGATATATTACACTAAATAATTGACAAGATGGATAAAAAATCCAAATTCTATTGAATCATTCAATTATAATCAATGTTTCAAATGATAATTTTAAATGATATTTTGATAAACTGAAAAAACTTAGGAACCATCATCAAAAGTGGACATTTTCGTGTAATCAACAAGAAAAAACTATTCGCAGTAGATAGATTAATAAAATCAGGATAAAAATTTTTTGAATTATCTTTAATTTTTTTTTATTACTTTGACATCTGTACACATCAATGATGCACTAGCATAATTAGGTCATGACATCTATACATGGCAAAGGCTCAAGGGTTAGTACCTTGGTTGCCATGGCTTTTTTGTAATTAAGCCTTAAATAATATACAAAAAAAAAGAAAACAAAAAATGTAAATTGCAAAATCTCGCTTAATTTTCATTGAAATTTTCATATGTTTTTTATTATGATTCCAATGATAAAAACTTTTTTGAATTTTATTTCTTTCACAATTTTTTGTTCATTATAAGAGATCAGAGAAAACAGGATTTTTTTTAATATGAAATCTTAGCCATCAAATGAAATGTTTGATCTTTTCTGATAGTGGCAAGTCTTGTGAATAAAAGAAGGTATGAATCAAGAAAATCGGATATTTAAAAAAATTTATCAATAAAAAAACAATTATTTTGTAAATTTTAATTAAGTTAATTAATTAGTCAAAAACTGACAAAAATTTATTAAAATATTATCATTTTTTTAATTAAAATATGTTTGTTGATATGTTTTTTTTGTCATTTCAATAACTTTTATTTTTTATAAATTTTCAAATTTATAATAAAAAATGACATACATGAAAATCATCCACAATTCTACATAAACAGCTCTTTATTCTAATTGGCCTTGAGATAATCTGTTGACATTTCACTCAATATCACCTGCAGTGCAGCAAAGTAGGCTTGTTGCACTGCCAGTCATTTTGCAATTTCTTTCAAAATGACTGGCTACCATAAAGTAATAGTGCTACGCCCCTTTTTATTGCCTGGGGGTTGTTTACATTAGGATTTTTTCATATTATTTGTAAAAGTAAAGCAATAAATGACCAAATAAATAAAAATATTTATATTTTAACGGAATTAACCAAAATTTTTATATTATCAGCAAAGTTTTTCAATTTTATGAATATTATAGTTCATCATAGTAAAATTCCATGTTTTAGTTAAAATTTCAAAAATAAATTTATTTCACCCCAAAATTAAAATAAGATTACTAAAATAGAATAGAAAGCAGAATCAATAAGATTCAATGAAAAAAAAATCCTAATTCTACAAATGCAATCTATTCACATTTTCTATCTTTCGAACAGAATTTTAAAAGAGATTTTGGCAATTGGAAAATTTAGGATCCATTGTCAGAAGCATGTATTTTCACTCAATAAATACAAAAAAACCATTCCATGATAGATCTACTATATAACTCAGGATGGAATTTTATTTATATCATTTTTTGTTCTGCTATCTTGATGACTATTTTGTCAAAGCACTCAATGGATTAATAAACTTTAATAATAATGTTTTCAGCTTCCACTCTCATCAGATATATAATTAAAATCGAACAGAACATTTAAAAAAATTAAAAATTATTATGCTATATTTGTTGATATGATGACAACACTACGATTAACTAAAGATTATGTTGATTAAAAAATATACTTATATTATTTTAATTAATAACTTTATACTTTAGGTACAACAATTTTTGTTGTTCATCGTGCTACTATTTGTGTTTTCTTTTTAATTTATACATTAACTACTACCAGCATGAATGTATGTAGTAAGAAGAAAACACAAATAATAGCATGATAAATAACATAAAAATGCTCTACCTAAAGTATGTATTATTTTTAATTAGTAAGTTTAAGTACATTTTTAATCAATATAATCCTTACTTAATCATAGTGTTGACACCATAATAACAAATATAGCATAATAGTTTTTAATTTTTGAAGATGTTTTGTTCAATTTAGGTATGTATCTGAGGGCGAAAACATTAGTAATAGTTTAATATAGAAGTATATAACAATACTCTTTTAGTGTTTTTAGTAAATTCATAGTAACCTAATGTAAACAAATCAAAAACAAATTATTTCCTCTCATATATAAACAGCTATAATAATCTTTGCTTTCATTGGATTTCCTGATGGTTGACTCTCACATCTCTCCCAATACCAGACTTTCCAGAAAATAATATTTTTGGCAGGAAAAATGTGGGAAAGAATTGGCAGCAATAAAACAAAAGTGCTATGCCCCTTTTAATGGCAGAACTTTGTTTATATTAGTATTTTTTAATTTTTTTCATAAAAATACAATTAAAAATGAAATAAAAAAATCAAGGATCAATAAAAAATATTGCCCATTTAATAGAATTAAGCAAAATTTTCATATTAACTATATATTAAATTTTAAGATTTTATAGTTCATATTATAAAAAATTAATTTTTATCAAAAATTTGGCTAATTAACTTTGTTGTTCCAATTATATGCTGAAGTAAATATAGAATATAGAAAAAAATGGGCAGAAAAAAGTGAATTTTCCAAATAAAAAAAAATACTCAAATTTTTGTAAAATTTATTTAAAATAAGAAATTTCAGTTAGAAAACATTTAGGAACCATCATCAGAAACTCATTATGGCTTTGCTCTCTTTTTTTGAACACCCTAAATATAAATGCAATAAATTGATTAGGATGTACAGAATTGCAGTTTGTAAAATTCTGTTGTTTGTTCTTGCCATGTGTGGCAAATGTTGTCAATGCACACAACAAGTTAAATTTTTTAATGAAATTGTTGTAATTAAAAAAAATGTCAAAAATTGTGGCCTTACACTAAAAATTTATTTTAAAAAATTGGTTAGCTACACCTAAGAGGGGAATCAAGGAAATCATTTAGAAGAAAATTTTAACTTACCCCTTCCATCATTGACAAGACTATTCAATAAGTACTCACTTCTCATTGATTGAAAATGAAGCGAAAATTCTAATTATACAGACTACAGTTATTATAAAGTATTTTAAAATTATAAAAGAATGTAAAATTTAAGTAAAAATATAATGAAATAGAGTTGTCATATTTTTGCTTTACTCCTGATTTGCACAATAGATCAGTTTTGCAAAAATATTATGCAAATGAAAATCATGTGGATCATAAATGATAATTCATATAGAAAATGAGGAGATAGGTTCTATATCATTCAGTTAAATCAGGTGTGTCAAACTCGTTTTATTTCAAATTTTAATTCAACTCATTCATTTTATGAACTTGCAAGATTACTGATGCCCACATCACATTTACATTTTTTTAAAAAATAAATTTTGAAAAGGAATGCATTTATATGAATAGGATAATTTTAAAAATTATGTAATTTAAGTGAATTTGGTACAATAATATATAATTGTTACATAATTGCTTTTAATTACATGTATTTTTCTTAAGTTACTTGCTATCAATCTCTAGTTTTCTATTTAGCTTTGAAAGTAACTACTGGTTCGAATTGCATAAAACCACCTCACTTAATGTAAACAGCCAGTCCATCGAATGTTTGTCAGGGCCCAGATACATCAATGAAGATATTATTGATCTTTTTATGACTATAAAATACGAATCGGGACAATGGAAAAATGTACTGTTTTTATCATGCCACTATACTCAATTGATTTTTGGGGAGAAATCGTCAAAAATTCGAGAGAAACCAGATACATATTTTCTCTTCAATACACCACGTCGTAAGGAAACACCCGATATTGTGTTTTTGCCATATGTCTTGCAAAGTCATTGGTGCCTAGTGACACTTGATTTTCGAAATTCACAATTTACGCATTATGATTCGTTACAATGCCTCAGGGAGGACGAAATAAAATTAAAACATTGCGAGTATTTCCCTTGTTTTTGAAAAATCTCTTTTACAACTCAAAAACTTTCTTCCAAAACTTATTCAAAAAATTCTTTGAAAATTCACGAATTTTCAACTAGAATTAAAAAAAGTTCTCAATTTCAACGATTTTGGAGAAATTTTCATAAAAAATGTTTAGAAAAAAATTCTTGAAGATAGAAAACATTCTTCAAAAATCCAAAAATTTCCGATATATTTATGAGACCAAAATATGATATTAAAGAAATATTTTCTAAATGATACTTCAATTTTTAATATATCCCACGTGATTCTGATACAAAATTATGGTCATATTTTGAACTTTTTTGAAAAAGGCACAGACTAGAAATGAATTGAAAGATAGATTCAAGATATAGATAACTGTCAAAATCTTTGTATTTGGTTTTAGAAATGAAACAAGTTAGAAAACTTGCATTTTTTGATAATTTAAGTTATTTTTCGATAAATTACGGAACCAGAGTCATCGTTCCAGACAGTGAAAAAAAATTTTTTTTCGCGTTGGCTTGTAAATCCTCTTAAATTATTCAACACCAGTAAACCCAAAAAAATGCGGTTAACTTGTTTTAGAATTAGGGGGTAAGAAGTGCACTATTGTGGGTCTCCGCGCCGATACGCGAGGTAAATTTCGTATGCATTCTATCCGGTAAAAGTTTTAAATGATTCTCGTTGGTTTTGTATTGCGCCGAGTCGAGGAAAAGTCGATTTATTCGCTCTGGAGAAAAACAATGAAGAAAACTGCAGCGGGTGCCTATTAATTGCACGCAGCGCACCTCTCTCTCTCTCTCTTTCCCGAGAAATGCAATAAAAGATAGGTTGAAAAAGCGAAAAGTCGTTAAAACGCGAAATTGTAGATTAGAAAAAGAAGCGGGGGTGAAATTCCAACTGCACTCGAAAGCGAAAAGTCCGAGGGAAAAATTACAGCATTGCATTTTCTACGACTTTTGATAAATAGTTTCTCGCTTTTGTATT
>WUQG02211417.1:0-21579 GCA_011317285.2 Androctonus mauritanicus
TACCAAATCATGTTTTTTTTCTTTTTTTTTTCTTTGTTTTGATTAATGTAAGTTTGTGTCAAAGTTTAAAATAATTCTATCGTAAATATTTTATTCGAAAACGACTTTATTTTTCCTAGTATGCCAATGATATCGCACTGAATAATACATTTTCGATACAAGTAAACTATAATTAATTACTTTCGCGTGTTTACTTTCAACACCAATAAAAAAATCCAAAAAAAAAAAAAAAATATATATATATATATTCAAATTTTATTAATTTCATAAATAAGCACGATATTTAAATGATTTCAATAAAGAAATTTTATGATTTATAACATCTTTCTACTCTCAGAAAATTATAGGATTTATCCTAATTGTGTAATAAATGTGTCAACGAAAAAATATGACACGTTTCTTCTCGGAAAATAAAGATAAATTATCATTTAATACTCGAAAATATTAAATGAGCGAAATAATAATGTACATCAACAACAACAACAACAACAACAACAAAAAAACGGCTTATTTTATTTTTTCCAAAATATATTTTAGCCATTAAAATGGTAAAATGCATTCTTCTGTAAAGATATTCCAGAGAGAAAAAGTATATTTCTAACATTTGCAGCTAAGTATTTGAGAAAAGGTAATCTATCAAAACTCGGACGTAAAAACTGCATAGGAAAAGTTTTCTGATAGGAAAAGAAAGAAAGAGAAACTGTATTTTACAAAGTTACTGTTTCCATAATAGAAGCATTAGTATGATGGACAGACTTTGACCCTTTGTACCGTGACCAGTTGCTACACTTGGCTGGGATATACTTTTCCGGATAACACTACCATCTTTTCTGATGTTCTTGATGTTTGGATATCCGTTACTGTTGTTTTTGTAATAGTTTGCCTTTCAAAAATTTTCTTGAGATGAATGGTACTCATTCTGGGATTCCGCATAATAAAAAAATAAAACATTCATTCTTTTTTTTTCATTTAGCGATATTTCCCGTCGAAATTCTTGTACGGAAACAGTAGAATTCTTAATTTTCTTCTTTCCAAAAGAACAAAATTATGTGAAGGACGTAAAGGATTGTAAAGGATTATGTTGGAGGGATTGTAAAGGAACTGTAAAGTGTTGTTAAGGATTGTAAAGGGTTGTAAAGGGTTGTTAAGGATTGTAAAGGAACTGTAAAGTGTTGTTAAGGATTGTTAAGGATTGTAAAGGGTTGTTAAGGATTGTAAAGGAACTGTAAAGTGTTGTTAAGGATTGTAAAGGGTTGTAAAGGAACTGTAAACGGTTGTTAAGGATTGTAAACGGTTGTAAAGGAACTGTAAAGGATGTAAAGGATTTCTAAAGAAGAATATCAAATTTTTGAAGATAATAAGATGAGGAAAAAAAGAAGAAAAACATATTTTCTAAAATAATCTTATTAAAACATTAATTCTTTTTCTTCTAACAGAAATGCAATTCATGTTTTTTTAATTAATGTTGTTTTAACAAATGAAGAGATTATAAACAGAAAAAGCAATTATATTTTGACAGTTTTTTTTTTATAATTTTTCCAGATTAAACACCGATTTTTATAATTAAAATTAAGTTTAAATGTTTATTATAATGCTGCAAAAAAAAAAAAACAAAAGAAATTTGAATACATTTAGTCGGATCTAATTAATTATCTAAACTTATTAAGTAATTGCTTAACGAAGTTAAAAAAAAAACACAATAATAATAATAATTAAAAACGGAATTGGGGGAAAAAAAATACAGTATAAAGTCGAGAAAATGTAGATGACATTTACATTCCCGTCATGCTTTGTGAATCGGAAACGTCAATAACTAGAGCAGCAGAAGAGAGAGACAAATAGTTTCATTCGCTATCTCCAGTTTCACATCAACGTAATAGAGGGTGACAACAGTTTGGTGGTTTTATGCAAATCCCATTATCCGAGAGATAGGACAGGATAGATTGATTAGTAAAGTGTAACCCTACAACATCACCAGACTGTCAGTATTCATCTGATAAAAGAATTCGTTGACGTATATACTGCATTTGTCTCAAACGCGTAAATGCATAGTAGACGAATGCCAAGGCCATGAAGATTGTGAAAAATCAAAAATTGTTCATAGATTACAATACTCTTTAATTTGATTTTTCTTTAAAACACACGTTTGTAGAATCTGTACACACGCAAATTCTATTTTTTTTTTTTTTAATATAAAAATTACTTAAGGAAATCAGTTTGATATTAATGTATACCAGAATACAATTTTTAGAAAAATCGATGAAAAATAATGCTAAGAAGTTTATTTGAAGATTTTTTTTTTTTTTATATGATTCTAATGTCAGAAATACATTACTTTTCTCAGATTTAGTGATTTATGACTTGTCTAAAACAGCAGAGCTGTTTTCTTTTAACAGGAGTCGAATGTAAAAAAAAAAAAAACACATACATTAAAAGTTTAACTTTTATTACATTCAAAAAAAAAGTAAAAAAAGAAAAAAAAGGTATAATTTCTGTATTTTTTGATTAATGGATGACTTATTAATGCCATCTGGAACTGCTCATCATGTTATTATTATACTTTAGATTTTGCTACTGTTAACCCATTCAGTAAATATCTTACTGCTACTTTTCGTGCTTCATTTGATTCATTCCTTAATGTAGGAATGTATAATTTTTTTTCCTGTTATCGTTAATAGTAGGAAAAAAAAAAAGAAGAGTCTCGTGAGTTTTTCGATGACAATACGCGGCAACAATTGCTACATATTGTTGACTGTTATGAAGTATGGCAGAGAGTATTTCATTTGAAATTGCATCACTGCATTTCAGATATATTTTCCCATAAGTCTATCTGCTGACAAATATCAAATCTGAAGGCTTTACTTTTAGCAAAAGACTAGCCTCTAGCTGTTTCACTCTTGTAATCTTATTCTCATGCCAACATAGTTACTATGGCAACACCATGTTTAAAATACTCGTCACTTAGAAATCCTTGACTATGAATGTAATATTGTTAAAGCTTGTGTTACCTTTTCCTCATATTCTCTATCGATATATATATATTTATGTCGTAAATTCATTTATATCATATTTTTTATTTGCCAAAAAAAAAATGATGTTGCCTTTGTCAAACGTCCTTATTTCTTGTTTAAATTTTAAATTTAATTCTCTACTCGACGCATTTTTTTCTCTCTCTACTTGTATCCTTTATTGTTTTATGACAAATATAATTTTCTCTAAGAAAATTTCATCGCTGGAAATTACTTTAACCAAAATTTCTTTTAAAAAATAAAAATAAAAAAATAATAATAATAAAACCAAAGAATTAAGCTTTTAAATAATTTATTCCGCTTTCAAAGAGAAACTGCATTATCCACCACCTCCTTAAAAATTAATATTGTTTTGCATGATACCATTCGTCAAGAGCGAAAACATTATTTTCGTGTGTTTTAAATGCTGGAAAAGACTTTATACCGGTTATCTGTGGAAAAATTTTCTGCGTTTGTGACATTTATTTTATACTTATATAATTTACAACCGTTTCTCCTTTCCACTTCAAACAACGTGACAAACAATAAATGTATTTGTAAAGAGTTTTGAATATGCCAAAGAATTCTTAACATTCTCTAAAATAAATTTAATGCTTGAAAACAAACAAGAGATATTTTCCAAGTGATAAATATATTATTATTATTATTATTATTACTTCTAGCATTTAAATTTCGGTCTATTTTAACAAACTCACTCACAGTTTCTCTCTCTCTTCTCTCTACTGTGGTTATGAAATTCTTGACCAGAATACCTTTGCAAAATTAAAGTGAAATTTTTAAATTTTTTTTTATGCTCAAAGACATCGTTTATAATATCTAATGGGTAGTTATTTTAATTTATAAAATTGAATTTGTGTTCAGATAAACGTTTAAAAGCCAAACGTTTATATGGCTTCAGTCACGTTATTTTTTATATATTTTTAACTGAGCAATTTTCTGTTGTGATTTATCATATTTTATTGTCTTTAGAAGGATCATATATTAAATTTCCTAAGGCAAAAACCATGTCATGTTAGCATAGAAATATTTGCAATTTTTCTTGCCCCGAGTAAACAAAATTTAATCATATTTTTCCAAATATTCTCATTATAATAGGTTTTTTGTTTTTTTCCTTCCCATGGAATTGTTGTCGATTTTTCTTTTATTGTTTTTTTTTGTTTTCTTGCAATATTAAGTAAAATAAAATAAAAAAAAAATAATTTTCTTAACTAATTTTATTGATTTATATCATTAATTTATAATAATAATAATAATGGCCGGAATCTGTTTATTCTCCAAGAAAAATTCTTCTTTTAAGAAATTTGCAAATTACCGAGCCAAGAGGAATTGTTTTAATTATTTTAAGCTAATTAGCATTTAGAATTAATTATGATAGATTTTATTCTCGATTAGAATTCAAAATTACGTTTAGAATGCGAATTATCCAATTGTTTACAAGATTCGATGCAATTAGAACTTCAAATATAAGATAGTTTCGAGATTAGAATGCTAATCGGTAAGAACGACCAAAAGAGTAGAGTCGTTATTTTTAACTCCATTTTCGATCCTGATATATCAGATTTCTTTCTAAAATCGATATATTTACTGGGATATAACGAGAGACGAAATAATAGAAAATTTAAAAAAAAAAAATCAAATCTGTCACGAATACTTCACAACATGCCATGCCAAGATTGAAAAATTCTATGAATCTTTATATAAAAAAAATATATAAAAATTCACTGGATATATATATATATATATTAATATAGAAAAAAAAAGACTTTCTTATAAAAGTTCTTCTCGATATACGAAGTAAAGCCAATCTTTACTTAGGAGCTGAAAGAATATCTTTCATCTCTTATATACTGTACCTGCAATCTCTGAACCTTTGAAGCTTTGTTATAAGCTCTAACAAAAGCCAAACAAGTGAAAATCTTGTTATAATTAATTATCGAGATAAGTTATCGAAGAAAATTGGGTATTTCAAACTGTCATCAATTCTTAAATATTTTAATAAATTAATAAATTAGATTTTTGCAAAATTCTTGTATCTACAATGTTATATATAATATATTACACGAATTATCCTACTTTAATTATTGATTAAACTTAATTAGTAAATGTATGATCATCTTACAAGGATAATTAAATTGAATATCTTAAAGGTGAAGTGAATTTTTGTTACCTTTGATTTTAAATTAATAAAGTCTATTAATTTAGATTAATTAACGCTTCTCTTTTCATCTCTGAAAAATTATCCCTGTGGAGAAATTACCCGTAATATTACAACCATCCATTTATTATTAACTTTACTTTCTTCCTGTAATATCTCTTCTAAATATAAGATGACCAATGTCCAATTTCTCTTTCCCAAAATCCTTGCTGACTCCTAAGTAAATCCTTCTTAATCTACCAATTTGAGGATATTGTGCAAGAATATTTACTGATCTACTCTTTCTTTTCTTTTGAAGAGACTTTTATTATTATTCTGGTAATTGTTCCCATGATTATGAAGCGCAACTTCCACTATAAATATCGTCGTAAACTTTTTTTAATGTATCGAAATCGAAATTTTATATCAAAACTAGCTTTAAATATCTTTTTAATTAGATATATATTTTTTTCTCTCTCTAAATTTATTTTGCTAAAAACAAAAGGAAGAAAGAAAACTCTTGTAAGAGACTGAAGTAATTTCTCTTAACCACTTACGTCTGTCAAACAATTATAATAAGAACCATACTTCGGATATATTTATCAATAATTTAATAATAAAAACATTCGAAAATTACTTTTCCAGTTTTATAATTAATTACTTTTCCCATTTCAGTGAAAGAAATGCTGACAAGATCCATTGTTGAGTTCTACTTTTATCTGAAAGAAGATAAAGTAGAAAGGAAAAAAAAAAAATCTAAAGTGATTAAAAATAAAAAATAAATAGAAATTCTTATCTGCTTAATTCTGCTAGCAAATGACAACTTTATGAAAAAATAAAATAAAATAAAATAAATTCGAAAAGAAAAGAAACAAAAAAAAATTCTATAAATAACAACTCGAAATTGTAGTTTATAAAACTCTAAAATATATCGAAACCAAACAATTCAAACATATAATACAGAAAATAGAGTGGAAAGATTCAAAACTTCAAACTGTAAAAAGAAAAAAAGAAAAAAAAAAATCGTAAATATCGACAACACTTCAATCACTGAAAAAGAATCGTAAAAGAATTGACCAAATACTGAATCAGCAAAAATAAGTCTTGTAGAAACTATGCTCTCTTTATGGGTTCTGAAAATTGTGTTTGGTTTTCTTCTTTTTGTAATCTTATATCTGTAGATACAACTCATTTTGAAGTTTCGCGAAATATCAAAACGTCGAATTTGTTTTGTAATAAAGTAATAAAGTAAATAATATAAAAAAAATATATGGTAGAAAACCAATTACCAATGATTTTTTATTTATTTTCTTGATAATTAACAGCCCTATCTTTAATTTTACTTGTGTCATCACTGCTAGCCAGAAAGGTGACACGCCAATATTATAGTTCTCTTCCAAATTAGTATCACTTTACATATTACAGCTTAAATTCCTCGTTTAAAAAAAAAACAAACTATATTTAAGCATCATTAAAGATGACAAATTGCCCTTTATTTTCATCAAATTTACTTGTTTGTTTTAATAATAATTAAGTAAACAAGAAAGAAATAAAAAAAAATTATCTTTAAAATGTTGTCTTTTTTAAATTCGAATCAATTTGATTTACTTATCATCGTGATACTCGTTACTCAAAAGTTGATGGAAAAAAAAAACCCAAAAAATATTGATTAATCTGATTTTGTTTTAAATTTTGTCATCAATCATCATCTCGTTACTTTTCTTCCAAACTCATTAAAAATATTATTAAAACTCGTACAATCGAACAAAAAGTAAGAAGTTTATTACGTTTTTTCTTTCTTTTTCGAATAAAATTAATTCGACACTTAAATATGGCAATTAATTAATACTAAAATGTAATCGATTGAAATTAAAATATAACCGATTAGCTTTAAAATGTAATCGATTAAAATTAAAATATAACTGATTAGCTTTAAAATGTAATCGATTAAAATTAAAATATAGCCGATTAGCTTTAAAATGTAATCGATTAAAATTAAAATATAACCGATTAGCTTTAAAATGTAATCGATTAAAATTAAAATATATTCATTGAAATATAATTGATTAGCTTTAAAGTGTAATCGATTATTTTTCGTTAACCAAAATTAAATTTTTATTACGGTATATTAAAAATTAAATACGAAACTTAAAAAAAAACAACAAGAAAAATTAAAATAAAAAAAAAAATGATTGATGAAAGTAAATTTTTATAATTAATTTAAAAATAAAATAGAGAGTTATAACATTCATATCGCATTAATATTTAAAGCAGATATATCGATATAAGTATACTAAAAAAAAAAAAAAAAAACATTAACATCATAAATATTGACGGTGGTACGCTTTAAAATGTAATGGAAAGTGGTGGAGAATTTTAAATAATTAAGTTTCATAACGCAAATTTCGAATTTATTAATCTGAATTTTAATCCAACTACTTTACCATAAGTGAAATTTAATTAGTATAAGTACTTATATTATAATAATAAATAATTCTATAATTAAGTTACACGATTGTTATAATTCAATATTTATCTCTTAATAAATCTAATGAAACTATTACGGATTAATTCTCCTTTATTAAATCTTTATTGTGTTATGGTAAAATATCGAATTTCTTGTTACTTGATAAATGATAAATATTTTACAGTGTGCTAAATTCAATTATACGTATTTAAACTGCAGCATTCTTTCGTAAGTTATAACATTAAAAATCTCTCAAAATATATTAATTGAACCATCTTTCGCGTGAGAATGACGTCACGCATATGTCACGCAACTGCAACTTAAGGCGTATTTTAATGGGTGTGGTGGGCCAAAAGGCGAAGGGAATTTCACAGGTGTTCAAAAAGAGTTTCTGCTATCTCAATTTATAGAAGTGTCATATAAGCTTATATCACAATAGAAGGACACATATTCAATTGTGTTTCAACATAATACAGGCATTAACGTGTAAATTATTTGAACTCTTAAATTATATGTTACTTCATTGTTAAAGTTCCGTGAATTTTTCTTTTTATTTTGCATTTTTTTTTTTTTTTAAATATAAATTTGACGGATTTGTTTCTGGTGGAAAAGTAAATTTATATAAAATATAAATTTTATTCAGAATTAATTATTAAACTCGTGCTATTAATAAAAGTAACTTTATTAGCGGAGATTACGAGATTAAAAATGGTCAGAGAGAATTTATAGCAGCGTTGAAATGTATTCAAGTTTCGAAAGAAGATAGGAAGGTTTTGGTCGATGGTTGTAAAGATAGATACTGTCATCCAGCCAATACTCCATTATCCAACATCTACTTCGCCACTGGGAGCATTTCACACTTTCGCAATAACCCAAGTAAGCACATGTGTCAACCCACAAATGGACATATTACATAAGATGTGGAGAAATACAATAGACTCTACCAATGTTTCATCCGATTCAATCCAGATAACAGTTATGATTGATAGATGCAGTTATACCGTTTGATAGCTGACAGTACCATCAGCACTTCTTACACTCATATTTTGTGCTGCTGGTGACAAAAGTATATAAAACTTGAAAATTCTCGGTTAATTGCGTATCAAAACTGCAAATAATCCCCATAAACAGTTAGTTTTTCTGACGGTTATGTATAGAGAGTGTGACATTCTTCCATATAAATTGCGCTTCCTGTTTTTTTTTTTTTTTTTTTATCATATCTGTATATAGTAATTTGTAAGTTAAAACACATCGAAGGAAGTTTTAGAAGAAGAGGAAATGAAAGATTTATGAATTATAAAACTTTTACTAATTTATTTTTCATTTAATTAAGCAGTAATAATAACAAAAGGAACCACTTAAAGCAATTAAAATCTAATCTTCGTATATAACATTTTTTTTTTTTTGTTTTTAGCGTAAACTTTATAAAAATTTTCTGTCAGAATGTATGCATTTTTTTTTTCTTTCTTTCTTTCTTCCATCAAAATTAAACATTTCATACGGCATCCATTATAAAGACATCAAAAAACATATAGCTAATTACACGTTTGGAAAAAAAAAAAAAAAAAATTGGTGTGTTCCTCCACAGGGGTGATGTTTGTCTCGCGTGTTGCTTGACAGATAGAGGAGGACGATTACGAGTACAACTTAATTACATGTTTGTACCAACAAATGTAAACAGAGATCGGATGACATCAATCTGACATCCGCTGACGTTCCTTAAATTTGATTCGTTTCTTCAATCATTAAAAGACTTTCTAATATTTAAAATGAATATTTATCGAGAGCAAAAAGTAAACTGTTAGAAAATAATCGAGATTTTTAAAAGTCAAATTACTTATTAAACATTCAGTTAATGTCGTCTCATTAAATTTTTCTCCCATGCCAAAGAAAGGGGTGGATCATCCATGTATGCAAATGATCCATCACCAACATTAAAAAATATATATATGTGTGTTTAAAACGTTCGAATTTTTTCTATTTAATGAAAATATGTTTTATAAATATTTTTAATCTCAGTATGGGATAAAATTTAAGTCGAAAATTAATTTTTATGTTTTTTTTCTTTTTTTTTCCTCCTTACAGAAGTACTTTTTACTGACAACAAAAAAAAAAAAAAAAAAAAAAAATGCGATTTGCCTGAAGGTGTGATTTTAATTTTGGTTAATTAAAAAGTTGGAAGTAAGATAAAAGTACACTTATTAAAAGAAAACTTAACTACTAATATTTACTAAACTTTTTATATACATTAGCTCTACTAATTAATTTTTCTTCTTAAAGGATCTTGGTGCATTCCGGATTACCAAATTTATCGCCATCTGTCGGTGGATCTTTAAATTTTACCAGACTTTTATTTTTATCATCTTGACGAATATTTTATATAAATAAATTTTTTTAATGATGCAGTTTATTAATAAAATAATTAAAGAATTTATTTATATATATATATCTCGCTTAAAAAATTTGCTGGAGCTTTGTTTTTTTTTGTGTGTGCAGTTTAACAGCAACAACCGAGCCGCTTTGGTGAGTAAACATGGTTTATGATATATTTGTTTTCATCTTTTATTTTGTATATTTAAATAATTTTACATATAAATACAAGGATTATTTGCCTCCTTAATGTTCCTATTATTACGAATAACAGCTACATTTTTTCGTAGATATAAAAAAAGAAAAATAAAAAAATAAAAAAATAACGATTTTTAAAGTATCAGAGATAATACTTTTCATACTTTAAAAAAAAAATTAACATAGAAATGGGTTTTTGTAGTGAATGGTTATAAAAAATTGAAGAATATTTTAGCATTATTGATATAAAAATTATTATTTGAGAGATGGTAACTTCTATAAGGAATTGGTCTTTGAAGATGAGATAGATTGATATCATCAAAATGAACACCTTGGATTCCTTATTTTTTTATTTTCGTCAATAATTCATTTTCTCAGCAGATATCCTCTTATCGTCTCAATGAATTCATCTTTTACCCAGAATTCAATTGGAAGATGTAATCTTGCTACAAACGTGTTGCACTTAACTAGAGTTGCCGCTTTGGGGAGTCCTTCTCTATCTCGATAACGTAATCAAGAAGGTTGTTACGTCTAGCCAAGTGGCTGGTCCCAGCCCTTGGGGGGCTGGGGGTCGATATATCTAAACGATTTCTCCCAACACTTAGAAATGAGAAGGGAATTTTCTACGTTTCGAATAATTCCCTTCTGCTTTGAACTCCCAAAGGAAGCGATAGTTATGGAGTCTCTAGGAGATAGATTTAGTGATCTAGACAACGCGATGCTATCTCGTACACGTTTAAAAATTTAGTTTAATTCTAGGTGATTAATAACTATCCTATCTATTATCTAATAACACGATTTCCTTAATATTAAAGATCTAAATTAAGATATGGTGCTCTGAAAGACATCAACGAATCGTGCTTAAAGGCTTGTTATTTGAAGTATTATTCAATCATTTTCTATAATTTTTGTTGTTTTTTTCTTTTTGCTTCCTTTAAAATTCAGTTCTTTACTCAAACAATACCAATCTTTTAAGATTTATACTGTTTAACTTTAGACTTGTATTCTTTGGGGCTTTACAGTTTCAGTTTTTTCTAGTGTAGAATTTTATTTCCATTTAAGTTAGATCGGCTCTTAAGAGATTTATGTTGAAGAGTGCAATACGCCGCAAGAATAGCAGCGAATGAAGAAAAAGGAAGATGTTCCCTTCGAAAGTATTGTCTGCTTCGATTATTCAATTTTGATTTGCACAATTCAGAGATCTCTTGAATTTCTATTGTCCAACTTGCAAGACAAGATGTGCTTGCATTTCTATCCTTTCATCACTCTCCTATTATAATAGTGACGATCGAACTTAACCTTAACAGCATCGGTTTCCTGTGTCGACCACTGACTAGAGGTAATAAGGCATCTTCTCCCTCCACTCATTAAGTTGGTAACTGGCACTATGGAAATGCAGACTTCATTGTCCAGCTTTACAAAATCCTGTACTTCTACCTCTCCTAATGAGCTATTTATGCAAATATCTCGCTCTGTAAATTGGCGATAACATGAAAAGTATCCCAATAGAAAATGCTATGTTTAAGGAACAGTCATTGTTTTTTTTTGCAGAAAGAAAAATATATATATATATTGCAAGACGAAAAAACATTGATAATGTAAACTTTGAAAAGATATAAAAGTCTTGATTAAATGATCAAATCTGCAAATTATTCTCCCGAAAGTGCAAATTAATTTTTTTTCCCTTAAAAAATTCTTGCACGTTTTGACATCAGAAGAGATAACTTTATTGCAGAGTTACATATTTTTAAATTTATCATTTTATTAATTCAAAACGATTAATCAAACAGATACATTTCTGTACTGCTTCTGCTTGTCACACAACATATATAATATCATTGTCAATCATCATTAGCCATCATAAAAGATGTTCTGAGCACGATCATCCTTATTGTCAATCAACATTTGTAGTAATCATATTCAACCACAGATTCGAGAATATCTAAATGACCATGCCAATCATCATTAGCATTTATACTTCTTATTCGTAAAGCATGCATGAATAATTTTCATTAATATTAATTTTGCCAAGTTATATTGATATATATATATATGCCATATTAATATACATAATTCAGTGGTATACTGTGCCAAAATTATACCAAATATTATTCATAGACGGTTATTTATGAACGTATCAATGAGAAACTTTGTTATAAGTTAAATAATTATTGTCGTATTAAAAATAATAACATTAGTGATTAATAATAAATATTTGAATAGGTTATAACTCTATGCCAGACAACTGTATAAATAAAAAAAAGAATAATTGTTAAATAATAATTTTTCATGCTTAATAATCATATGCAACATAACAATATGGTGCATATGATTATTAAACATGAAAAATTAATTTGAATTCTAATGAATTATTATTGATTTATGGCATTAATTTGCAAGACAATGAAGTAGAGTAGACGATGTTGTCGGAAAATAGAAATTTTTTATATATTCTCCAAAAATTTGAATCACAATAAAGATTTTTCGTAGAGAAAAATGACAATAATGCCAATTGAAAGAATTTAATTTCAAATTATGCATCATCGTGCCTCCAGACACGTTTTTAATTAATTAAATTAGCTTTAAAGCAACAATCGAAAGAATAAAAAAAACAACAAATTTATCTAAATCAACAAATTATATATTTAATCAACAAATAAAATTATTATTATTTTTTTCTTCGATTAAAGAAAATTGGTTTATTTGAACATCGAGCAATCTTTTGTCTCTGTTTTGTATAGGTTACAGTCAGATGTACGCGTTGCAAATATTTCGATTGAATCCTGTAGGAATGATACAAGAAAACACGTGTATTTCTATGTTAATACCAGCGGAAGATTTCTGTGAAACAGGAGAAATGGAGTTTTTACTTCGATTCTATCATCCATCAAAAAAAAAAGGGGGGGGAAAAACGATAATGTGGTGAAGTGAATCCAAATTCTTGACGATAGTTCTTAAAGGGATATCGGATTATTTTCTGATCGAACGTTCCAGCTTGTATATATATATATTTAAACATTTTACGAAAATAAAAATTTACATATTCATTAAAAATGTCCTGTTTATTCTTACGACCTGTTACATTTTATACCTTTTTTTTTTTTTTTAAAAAAAAAAAGAGGTATCAAAAGTGAAAAGGAAAAAATTTATTAAAAATAAAGTAGAAAAGACTCTTTGCTGTAAAATCTCATTTATGATTTTTATTTCTTTCCTTAAAATGCAGAATGTATCGTGTCGACTCGAGTTAACATGCAGATGACAAAAGAAAACTTCTATCACCTTATTTCCAAATTTCTTCAGAAGAGTAGAGAAGGGCAATTGCAGCTGGTCGCCATTGTAGTGTTGATGCGCTTTTCTTCTAGTGGCTTCACTTTTGAGAATGACTTGGATTAGTTGGAGAAATTTGAAGAGGTTTTTGTGAAGGAATGCCCTTGGCATGTATGGAATGCAACTTCGTAAATCTTTCTTTTCACTCAGTAACTGCCTTTCGCTTCTTATAGGATCTGAACTTTTTTTTTTTTTTTTTTGAATCACTTATTGATGCTTCCTTCCGACAATTTGTTATAAACCGCTTATATATATTTTTTGATATTACTAAGCCTATTACTTAAAGAAAATTTTAATCCATATACGACTATTCATTCTCTAAAACTTTTTTTTCCTCTTTTTTTTTTATCCATAGAAAAAAAATATTTATTCTTATTAAAGAGTAAACATTCATTTAGAGAAAATAAATTTAAAACTAGAATTAACTGAGTTGTACGATTTTAATTAATAGTTCTAACTCGTTTAATTAACAAAATGCACCCATTCTATTAATTTAAATTTCAAATGTATAACAAATGAAGTATCTTTTCCATTTAACTAATAACATATGATTTTCGAAGTGAATTCTTTTCTGTGAATATTCATAACTTTCCGTTAACGTTTTTTTTTCCTTTGTTTAAACGCCATGTTCTCTCTCGGAATAGCATTTGAAATAGAATTTTTATCAGTTAACAACTCGGAACGGGAATATCAAAGTTAGTTTAACAGATTAATCTTTTAAATCACATTAAATGAATGAATGTCTTGATGTTAAACTGATGGTTCCTCTTGGAAGCACATGAATAATGTTTACGTCTGTCTGTCAATGTAGTTTGTTGACAGATGGTTATACAAAAGGATTAAAAGACGTAAAATTACTTGATGCTAAGTAAACAATGCAAAAGCCATTCACGATATAAATCCAAACTATTTGAGTGTTAAACCTTTGTTAAAAGCTATTGTTTAAAATTTTAGGAGTATAATACTTAAAATTATTAAAACTTTTCAATCTATCGAAAGTTAGTTTAGGAGGATTTGTAGTCTATCTATTTAAGAGTTATTTATCTTATAAATTTACAATATCTAATTGTTCTACCAATTAATAGATTTAAGGTATAAAAGGTGATCATGCGAGACCATTTAATCACGTAAACTCAAGTAAAAAGAAAGGAAATTCTTCTAGTAAATTTTTAGAAAGAAAAAAAAAATGAAGGAATTAAATGGGAGCTTTAACAAAGATCGTTTACCGACTTAAACCTACAATTAAAAAAATTCTAGCATAAAAATTATTATGAATAATATAAGTTAACTTCTGAAACAAAAGATTTCATCAGACGGAAACTCAGCTTATAATTATACAGAAAAGGAAAAAAAAAAGAACGAATGACAAATGACAGATGCTGCAATATGCCACCAACATAGTCTGAGGTCAGTTAATTGTGGGCAATCAGTGCAACAATGGTTACTCTTAACGTGAGTGGCAGATATAAAAATACACGCAATGTCAAATTGCAGTCACAAAAGTAGAATCTTTACTCAGATATGTTTTAAATTATACCATTATCCATCTGTGGATGGTCAAGTGATTATCATGTCGTGATTGTACGGAAATCTCAGATGAACAGCAATGATAATTTTCATCACGCAAATTTTAACAGTTATACCTGTTTTTTTTTCCATTTATGATGAATTATGAATTCTGTTTAAATGATTTTTATATTTTTTCTACCTAGAAGTGGAGTATTTATTATATCAATGCTCAAAAACCGGAAACTTTTCGAAATTTTATCGCGCTTTTAATGCAATAATTTTCTTATATAGATCTAACGCATTAATAAAGTTTTCAAACCAAAAAAAAAAAAAAAATCCATCTATCTTAGAAGCTTACACCATATTATATAGAATAATTACTACTGTATAATCGATTAATTCTTCTTCGATTATACCGTGTATACATAATTATTAATTTACGTAAATTCTTCCATTAACGTTTAAAGAAAGAAAGTTGTAACAACAATTTCGTCAAAATTTCTGTCAGTTATTGCTCTTGAATAGTTGGGATGCAGTCGTGGCTAACTTGGAAACTATGCAGCCAAGTCCCTTCATATCATCCATCATTTTCGTTGTCCATCATCGTCAAAGTCTATGGCATACTTATAATACAGAAGGGGAGAAGAAAAATATTAACTATCAATATTTGATGAAAAATAAATTATTGTTAAATTTTGTTGTGATTTTAATATCACTAAAGGGAATATTTAAATTGCCGAGGGAGTAAAATCCCTTTAGTCCTAAACACAGTTAGAAGATTAGTTAATTCATCCAGGGATTAAAATCCCTTTAGAGATATTAAGTTTTTCACGTGTTTAAATTGTCGAGGGACTATAAATTACGTGCAAGTATATACAACCATGGTAGGACATGATGAATGTTCGTGGAAATGAGAAAATGTACTGGAACAATAAAATTATCAAAAATCGTGCCGTGTGCATCGCATTCTATAGAAAATACTTTTAATGGTTTACAAAGGAATTAATAGAAATTTAAACCATTAATTTGGAAAATAATGAAAATCTATTTTAATAAATATCGCGGAATAACAAAAATTCGGTTGGATTCTACTTTGACTGCGTCGCGTCATAATGCGACTAGACGCGTCGCGCTAGGATCCGATGCGAAAACGCACGCAGTCAAAGTAGAATCCTATTAAAAATTCAATATTTTCTCGACCTGTTTCGTGCATATTATTATTATTTTTTTCTATAGTAAATGCAATTTTATCTGATAAACTCAGCACTTAAATCGAAAATATATTAATGGACGTTAACAATAGTTAACGTTAATAAAAAGCCAAGTTTTCTTATTAATAAAATAATTAAAGGCGAAACAAAAAAAAAGGCACGCAACTTAAATTGTTTACATCAAAAAGAGTGAATTAATATTTAATATTTAAATGCAGAATGTTTATAGAAACTCAACACTTTAGAGAATCTAGGGAATTATCAAAAAAATAGTATCGGCCATTTCTCAGAACTTTCGAATATTAACAATTCAAATATTTTACATAAATATTTAATACAAGTACGGATGATGGAATACCACCACATCAGAACGAAACACAATAGTTCTATTTTAGAGGACTTTACCCTTTTTTTTTTCCATTTTCTTCCCCCACCTATTTCATTTAAACTGTAACAAAGTGTAATCTCGTACAGAGAAAGTGTTCTTTTATGTTACAGTCATCTATCTATAAAAGAGTAACGGAGAAATTACAAATTGGAAAGAATGGAGTATTGTTTAACATGATAGACAACTTGTCTGGAGTACGCTTTATTCAACACGTCCCCCATTACCTGCTGTAAGTTGTAGACAATTAAAATGTCTCATTTCTCCATTGTGGCATCCCATTTAAAGGATGCTTCTTCTATTATACTGCTTGACAGAGTGACATCGACAATTCTTCAAGCGTTCGCCTTTCTATTGTAATCTCGACAACGGTGATGAAGGTTGGGGAAATTTGACAAGGATTCCATGTAACATACGGCATGTGACGTTATGGCTGATAGAAAGTTTGATAAAACTGGAGCATTTTCCTAACTTTCCATATTTAGAATATATATAGGCCTATATATATATATATATAAATATTTAAATTTTTCAGAGAAAGCTTTTTAAAAACATTTTGAATTCCTAATCCGCTAAAGCAGTTTTCCCCTTTTATAACTAGGGAAGAATTACAAAACCCTTACACAGACAGGTTTAGGTTGCAGTTGGTGAGAATTATAAAATTCCCTTGTTCATTTACATTTATACACATGTTTGATTCACTCGGGGATTGATTTAGTGCGAAAATGGACAGCTGAACGGCTTTCTTCTATAAAATCTACTCTATTATCGATAATAACAAAATATATCAGCTGTCTGTTGTTAGTCTCTCGTGTCACATGACTAGTGACGTCACAGGAGGACCATCAATCCTGGGCTTTTGTCTTCTTCATAAATATTCTCCACTCCCCCATTATCAGCATAATGGATTAGCCTGTTACGTCTCCTGGTAACCCGTCAGCTGGTGGCAGAACCGTCACGTGCTTTTGTTATCGAAAGAGACAAGATGGCGACTTCGGGGTTGCGCGCGCTCATCGGTCAATTATATAGAAACTACATCTGTCCAATTCTGCGTGTAAACGAGATATTTTGATTAGTACTCAATTATTCTTGGGCGATATGACGTCATGCCGTTTATCAATTAGGACAGAAAGGCCTGGATTCATTTGTCAAACTTGACACGTTAGGAAGGGGAAATTGAATATGGCCCTTTGGAGGTTTGCAGGTTTAACGAGGCAATTTTCCCCAAATATAACTTATGATCACTTAAATTCTTTCTAAACTTCGTTACTTCTATAAGATTTGTATTTTTTTTTTTTTTTTAACAAATTAAGATTTAAAAGTTACTTTTAACAACATTTTTGATGTAATCGCTTTATATATTCCGACAATTGTAATCGTTACATAATAACTTCAAGCCAGTAAGAGGTTGAGAAGAAAATCGCAAAATTTAATCAAACTTCTTTATCACGTATCGCATGACTTAAATACGTCAGCACATTTTCTTCGCTTTATTTTTCTATAGCAATAGGATTTTTTTTCTAGTTATGTCAGCAATTTAGAAAAAAAACATTATTTTTTTTTGATGTCGAGAACATTGAGGTGCTATTAAGCACGCAACCCGCTTTGTACCACGAAACCTCCTAAGTATGGATGCTTAGAATATTCGTTTACGAAACTAAAGTTATACGTTTATACGTTAAGCTATTCCGGTTTTCATCAAACAATGACGTCATAAAATTTAATATAACTAATTAAATTTTATCATAAATTTTTTTGAAAGATTATTATTTTTAATAAACGAAAATCGAATATTTAGCTGTAGATATATGTTTAGACTTAAATCGTTAATTCGGATATAAGTCAGCAGACGTATCGAAGCACTGCCATCTGCTGGTAAAATTACGAAATACTTAAAACAGTTTTTATTTTATTTAAACTTATTCAAAACAATATTTATTTATTAATTTTTTTTTTTATCAGGTAAGAAGGTATATTAAATATTTCGATTTAACTTAATTAATAATTTAAACGGAAAGTAAGAATAATAAATTATCATGAATCTTACACTGTACAAATAAGCCATCTATTTTTACATAATTAAAGTCTGTTTTCAATTTTCGCAGAAAACGTTCCAATTTTTATGCTAAAAATAATTTATTAAATGCAGTTTGTATTTATATTAATAAGATTTTAAATAATAAATTAAGATATTTAAAACTTACTACTTTATTTTCGACATTAATTTACAAGTAATTTAACTATTTATTAATTTATTTAAATTACTGATAAACGTTAATAAGTTTATAAACATTTATTTTAATATCGAAAAAAATTGTTTTAAATTAAAAATTAAATATTTTAAAAATTATTTATTAATCGTGTCGCCATCTCTCGACATTTTTCGTATAAATTAAATATCATTTTCGAGCGAGTAATTGCTTCAATTTTATTATTCATGAACAACAAAAAATCTTAGGATTATATATCCATTTGTACGAAATTTGTAATTAATTCAAGAAAATTATTGTATTCTTAGGACTTATCTTGACTGTTAGAGCAAATTTAAGAAAAAAGAAGAAGAAAAAAAAGAAGAATAAACAACTTGCTGAGACAGATAAACTTCCAAGATAAACAAGCAGAAAGATTTGTTTGTTTATCTAGGTAATTTTTCTTTAAACACACTAATAAACAATTGCTGTTTGTCATGTGAAAAAGAATCTGATAGAGAAAGGATTAATAATAACTCACCATGGTTGTTTTGCTCTTAATAATCCATTAATTAAATTCCAATAATGTGGTTTATTTGTAAACATGTTAGCACTGGAATTTTTTTCTTGAGATCTTTACAACTGGAATGCATACATTAATTAGTCACAATATTAATTTTTACTCAGTTAAAAATTTATACTATTCTCTTTGCTATATGAATTTTATCAGTTTTTTTATTTTATATTTTAAACAATTTAAAAATGTCAAAAAGTTGTTATTTCTGACATTTTGAATTTTAAAATATAAAATTTTATGTATTTTAAGTGTTTTATGACATCGATAACAATATTGTAAAATATAAAATTCTGTTTTTAACCACCAGGGATTCTTAACCTCTTTTAATTCCGTGCATCCATTTGCCTGTTAGGTGGAGGCCATAGACATCATCACAGAATAATAATATTTTTAAATTCACAAAATAAAATTATAAAGGAAACCAGAACAAAATAAAAATACACGATATAGTAATATCGTTTTTCTTTCTTAGCGCATTAAATAATAATAAAATACATTTGAGATGTATGAAAGTTCAAGTTACATTTTATTTATTAAAGACGTGTCAGTGTGACGACACAGATACAATTAATACTACTGTAATTTATTGCACGCATTTTATATATAGAGAAGAAATGCTAGATTTAATTAGTCGTCAGTGAAAATAAAGATAATTAGTTGATTATTTCTTATTCAAGTTCACGGATCCCCCTGAAATCTTTCCACGGACCTCTTGTGATTCCATGGATCCCTGGTTTAAACATATAAAAATGAATGAAGAATATATAATAACACTAATTAATTTTTTATTTATTTATTTTAAGAATATATATATATATTATATCCGTATACGAGGAACTTAAAATTCGCGACAACAAATGTCACAATATAGAAGTCGTATATCAATCGGTATATAGATTTATTGTTTTCTATCAGCTACTCATCCATTATGAACAAATAACGCAATTGCATGTTTTATCCAATGATGTAAAAATTGTATAACTTATTTCCCGACAGAAAAAAAAAATGATCAGAACAAGAATTTCGGTATTTAGTATTTTCTACCAGAAACGATATTTATTGTGGGGTGTTCTAATTTTGGGAAGTTTTTATAAATTAAAAAATTAATTATCATCTTGTAGTTTTATTGGACGACGGCGGAATTCTTTTCATACATCGTTTTTCAACTTTTAATTATCAGATGATAGGAGTTTAACATAAACACACACACACAGAGAGAGAGAGAGAGAACTGCACCGGTATGTTTGGTTCTGTTTGAGTTTTGATAAATGGTTTTTGATGGTTCACTAACACGTTTTAATCATTTAATACATCTTCATAAAATAAATTTTATTATGCCATCAGCAATATTTATTATTGCTTCAGTTATTCTATTCATTACTTTGGTAATTTTTTTTCCATACACGAAATAATTTAAACAGTGTATAGATACGGCGTGGAAATTTTAAGCGTTAGTTAATAAGATATTTATGTCATAATATGCGGCATTATAAATCATTATCTGAGGCAAGAAAAAGATTAATAGTTGAAATTACTCTCCCGACAAAAGCTAAATTCCTTAGTTTAATTTTAATTAATTAAATTAAAATAAAATAGCAATTAACTTTTATTTATAAATGTTGTGTCTGCGACAATGGTAGCTTTTATGAGTGATGGCCACTTTTCGAAAAATCTTTAAGAGGTTCGAGCTGTACAATAAATATGTTGGTGATTAATTGATAATCATTATTCAATTGATGTCATTTAATTATCTAATTGTCATTCTGTACAGTATATCTTAAATTAGAAAATAAATAACCCGTTTTCAAAATGTATGCAATGTATATATTGCTTGTTTTTATAATGGAAAAAAAATTCTTTATCTACTTTGTGGTTGCATTGAATTTAATAAAAAGACCCAAAATTCGGAGATTGCACTAGTCTACGGGATTATAAAGGATTTGTAATAATATATATATATTTTTTTTTATTAGAAAAGGAACCAATGCGTTTTGGGAACCGCAAATATTTTACAATATAAAAAGGAGTTACTAAAGCTGTAGAAATACTGTTATAAATAATCTTAATTCAACATTTACATAGAGAAGAAACCCTTGTAGGTAAGGGGTTAGAATATGCCCACCGTCCGACCCCGCGCATCGTAAAAGGAGTCATCTCGTACCATTCGGTGGTTGACATGTTCG
>WUQG02211528.1:0-21578 GCA_011317285.2 Androctonus mauritanicus
GGAAGTCGCTATCGCGACTCCGGACACATAATTTACCTCAACCCCACCGAACACCTGCACGATGTTCGAGCTTTCCGGCGGTTCGCACTGTATCATGTTTATTATTATTTCGGGGATGGCGGAGGAGGACCGTTTCGGACCGGCTGGAAGAAAGACACACTCACCCGATGTTTGTCTTGAAATTGTCAACCCCGTTAACTCAGGATCGGGTGCGGAGTGACATTCTCCAGCGGGCCCGCACCTGCGCCCCTCACACATTCTGCTGGAGGATTTGAGCTTTGGTATATATGATTGTATACACTGTTTATGAATTTAATCATATCAGAAGAGGCAAATCTCAGAAAGACGACTGGGATCGACTAAAAGCCCTGTGTGGTATTCAGTTTCATTTGATGGATCATTGAATTCATTTCTTCAATAGAAAATCCTCGACAAAAATAGGGTTGAAGGAATTAGGAGGGAAGATAATAGTTGTAATGTTTGAAATAATGAAATTAAAAAAAAAAAAAAAAATTCAATCCATATGTCTAGGTCAATCGGGCAGCAGGTTATTTTATGCCGCCTTCTAAAATTATTGATAATTTTTCAAAAGTTGGAAGGGTTTTTTGTCATAATGAGTTGATTATTGATATTTTTAAATTATTGTTGTTTTTTTGCCTTACAAAGGTTTATGTTAATTTTTTTATATTTTATATAAAGCTCCAAGTCAGAAGTTGAAGCAGATAGGCGAAATTTCTTTAGTTGTGCTCTAGCAGCTATTATAAGTTTATTACAATCAAAGGAATACCAAGGTTGGAATTGTTTCCAAGAAGATTTAGGATCAGTTTTAAGATTTAGGTTATTAATTACTTGAGTATAGATAGATATTATTTCGGAGTAGGTGTAGGCGACATTTTCTAGATCTTGAATAGTTTTGTTTAATTCGTTTGCGAATAAATCTTGAATATTTTTGATATCTTTGTATTTTCTGAGTGTTGTTTTCTTAACAAAATTTTTTGAAGTAGGTGAGTTAGTTGTTGGAAAATTGTTTAGATTTATATGTATTGGGGCATGGTCGGAGCAGAGTGTACAGTCAACAGTTAAAGAGTCACAACAGTCTAAAATTTCTTGAGAGAGGATAAAAAGATCAATGACTGATTTACCCATACTTGAACAGTAGGTGAATTCTGCTGGGTAGTCACTTGCTATCCGGCCGTTGATCAAATATAGGGAATTATCTTTGACTAATTGAATAACATTTTTGCCCCTACGATTGCTGATTAAATCTTTATTTGATCTATTGTTGAAGACATTTTCATTACTGCCGAAGTAGTATGAATCAAAGTTATTAGCAAACCTGGCATTCAGGTCACCCATGATTAAGATTTGCGAGGCTAGAGATGACCAAATTTTCAGTTTGTTGTTGAGAAGAGTTATTTGGCTATCTAAGTAGGCATATGGGGGAATGTAGACGAGAACGATAAGGAGGGGAAGCAGGTCGGTGGGGGTGTCTGAAGTAAGGAGAACGGTGAGAAAATGTTCGGAAGAATATAGTTTTTCAATTTTGCCAAGTCTTGAGTCAATTAGAAGCGCAAGACCTCCAGAAGGTCTCCCCTGAGCTTTAACTTTAAGAGCTGTAACCTCAAATGTGTTGAAGTGGGGATTAATTTTATTATAACTTTTGTAGTATTCTAAGCTGGCCCAAGTTTCTAACAGTCCAATAATCCTTGAGGATAGAAGAATGTCTTTAAATTCGGGCGAGTTGATACTAGTTTTTAGGCCTTGGACATTCCAGGTAGTGATTCTGAAAGGAGTACTAGAATTTTTGGTATTTTGACAGTTATTGTGATTGTTGGTTTTCATAGTTTTGGAACTCCTAAAAAAGATAGCGGAATGAGAAGTTGGTTACGATCTGGGATGAATGGTTTATTGTTTATATAGAGTACATCTGCTTTAAGTACTGCTTTAACATTGTTTTGACGATTTTCTTTCAAAAATGGGATAAGTATTCTTCTCCGTTTTCTAACGCTGGAATTTAAATCATGTGAGAGTTGAACGTTTGATCCCCAATGATTGATATTTTTGTCAGGTTTGCAGTTTTTTAGTGCGTTGATGATTTTGAAGAACAAATCATTCCTTTTTCAAGTGTTGTCAAAATTTAGAAGTAACGAGTGTAAGTTTGATCCCGGTTTTGGAGAGTTGGGGGATTTTAGAATCGAAATTTTGGTTGGAAAGGAAACTTCTTCTGCATTTAGTTTTAGATAATTAAAGAGATAATCTTTTACTGAATTTTGAAAATTTTCACCAGCATTTATAGTCATATTATGTAGGATGAAGTTTTGTTTTCTAGATTCATTGGCCTTTTTATCTTGTTGATATTCTAGAATAGCAAAGTAAGCGTTTAGATCAGTAATTTCTGATTTTAGTTTATTTGTTTCAGTTATTGTGGTTTCCATACTCATTTCAAGATTAGAAATTTTATTATTGATTGCATTAATGTTTGTTCTAATTTCATCTTTAAAGACTGCTATTTCTAGTTTTATTTCCCTTTTGAGATCAGATAGTTCGCGGAAGACTTGTTTATGATTATCCGTAATGAGATTATTTAGCTCAGTTAGTTTCTTATTTAGCATATTTTCTAATGGAGCTAATAAATTTTGCGTTGAGTTATTATCTGAAAGTTCAGTTTCATTATGAATGTTTAAGTAAATTTATATTTTATATATATATTTTTTAATTTAAAAACATTTTTTAATAATTTAAACAAATAAAAAACTTAAATCTGATGTTTCGAATTATCTGTAACGATGATAATTCATGCGTTGTTCATACGTAAAGATTTTTTTTTTCTGTATTTTTTCATTAACTTGAAATATATATTTATACATTGGAAGATTACAAAAATTTATACGTTATACTTTAAAATTCTACATGGAAAATTCTATGTATTCTATATATTTTTAAAATTTTATTTTAAAAAGTTCTGTATTTTGCAATAATATTCATAAGAAAACAAAAAAAAAAAAACTTATGCTTCTGTTTACGAAATGACTATAAACAAGATCCATCTGAAGCAAAGTAAAAAGCCGGATTAAACAAAAAATAGAATATATAAAAAATATATGATAAATTATGAAGAATAAAAAAAAACACATCTCGAGTTACACAAATAATCAGTATCGAAATATTGCATATGAACTGATATTTTTGGAAGCGAAAACTAGGGAATTTAAGTATATATATTGCATAAAATATAGTTACTATATAAAATTGTAAATATTGTATATATTCATTGTAATATATAGTAGATATCTTGACATAGTTATTTACCTTCAAGAAAAATCTTTTGTAAACAAAAATACTGTTATTGTAGGTATAAGTACATATTTTTCGCAAGAAATATTGTAATGTAAGCAAGAGTGTTTGTTTCAAAGTATCACCTAAATCAATAAATTTATATTTTCATTACGTTAAAATTCTTTTATTTTTGTTATTTTGATTATTTTTGAAATATAAAACAACAAGAAGTAAAAGAATTTTTAAATTTTAATTTTAATACTAGAATACTGTATTACGTTTCTATAAAGTTGCTATCTTCCCGGTATGCCGTATCTGCGATTTTTGAAGAATCTCGATTCTGGAAAAGAACGACTTAATCCCGGATTTTTATAATTTTAACATACATTATAAGCTAAAAAGTCATCTCATTTAATCATTTTATTATAAATATTGTTTAAATTAGAACTTAGTTCAATCAGTGTTTGATAGCCTTCAATAATATAATTTTTCATATATTTTTTACGATAAACATTTTTCTTATAATTTATAAATTATATAATACTAAACAAAACACCGGTGTATTTTTTTTTATTTTGTTTTTAGATAAAATATCGGCATATAATTTCTAATAAAATAAATATAAAATAAAACAGAACAACAAGATAAAAAGAAGCGCAAATTTTATGAGTATAAGATGTCAAAAACAGACATTTTTTGTCATAAGCGATGTAGGAAATTGGCTAAAGATGTCTTACTTCTGCATGATAATGCTCATGTATAAATCTCGAATAGTCACTGCGATGAAAGATCTCAGTTTTCAGATAGTGAACAATTCACTCTGCATTTAAGCCTAGTTACTATATTCTGTTCTGAAAGCTGAACAAAAAGCTGTTCAGATATTTTTAAGATAACAATGAATTGAAGTGTAAATTTTGAATACTTTGGCAAACAAAATTTCTAAAATTAAGATTTCTTTTTTACTGGTAGCCTATTTTTTTCAGTCTACAAAATAGAAAAGAAGTATCGAACTCGGAAGATTATAATATATTCAAAATAAAAAAAAAAAATTGTTTCTTATTCAATTCTTTCATGTTAGGTAGATATTTCCAACGTTCTTTGTAATATAGAAAGATTTGAATATTTTACCTTTTACCGTTGATTTCTTGTAAATCCTTGTATTTTTATTTTAGATTTACAATAAAACTCGCGTAATGTTTCCCCTCTTCGACTTATTATAAATGAGATAAGACAAAAGAGAAATTAAACACGATATACTATATATTTTGGTAAATAAATCAAATTCTAGGATTTCTTTCATTTAAATAATCCTATATATAAGAAGTGAAAACCTCACCTGTATCGTGGAACATTCAGATAAACGTCATCTTAATCTTTCAATTATGTGTGAACATATAAACTGTATAAGAAAAACGAAAAGAATCTATATTCAATATTTTTACAAGAATATAGTGTATATGTAAACAATTTCATCAACATTGTTGCCACAGTTTCCATTATAACTGATAACAACTTATTTAAGCTTAAAAAAATATATTAAATTTATTAAGAACTGTATTTTTTGCAGAACAGAAAATGGTCTAAGTTCTAAAAATTTTATAAAATCATGAGAAAATAAAAAGCATTAGTTCTATTTTGCAGCAAAGTTAATCAGCTCATTAAATAAATTTTCTTATGTAGGCCTAAATGTTAGTTAAATATGAAACAACACAAGTTTTTCATCATTTATAATTTTTGAAAGAACTCTTTAAAAATTTGTATTTTGCATTATATCGTTTTTAACCTTTTTTTTTAATTTTGAGGCTTATACTTTGCACTTCAAGAGCTTTTTTATTACCTATATAAATGTATTATTATATTTTAGTTTAATATTTATACAAATTTATAATCATCGTCATATTTAGTGTGTGGTAATAAAATCTGTTTTGAAATATCAATAAATTAAATATAAATATACAAACTGTATAGAAATATTGGTAAACAGATTAAGCCTACTACTGTATTTTATATCATTTGTAAAATATAAAGAATGTTCCTCTCTTCAAAACAGAGAAATTTCTTCTCTTTATTATATCCTTAATAGCTGTGCTGTACACCTCCAATTTTCTTCTGAAAAATGCCAGATCCAATTTTGACTTGACCGTCATTCTCCATTGTTTATTTGTATGGTGGATTCTCTCTTGTTATCTTTTGTAAGAACCTTTTGCTATGGTATAATCTATTTGTGCAATTTCAGAACTGGATTTCTATTTTGAAAAAAAGCAGATAATGCTAGTGAAATTTGAGTCTGTCGTTTATTTTATTCGGTTTCTTCCAGTTATAACGTGGTAAAGTATATTTTAGGTATCTAATTTTTGACGATGTTAAGGTTTAACTTTTAGTTCCTTTTCAACCAAGATCAAATCTTATTTTTGACCCAGATCTGATTTAATTTTAAAGATATCGTTTATGGGAGATTTTCTTGAGGGAATTACAGTCCGTCGACGATTATTAAAGAAAAACATCAAAAGGAAGATTCTTAAACTATCGCAGTTACATGAATTTTTGTTCGAACAGAAAAATAAAACTGTATTTAAGTATTGGTTGTAATTTAATATACAATAGACTAGAACATAAACTTAAATTAGAATTGCCTCAAAATTAGTCATTAATGTTTATTATTTTGAGATATTTTTCAAAAATACAAAATATTAAAAGTATCTGTCTTTAAATAATGTAAATTTACATAACATAGAGGTAGAAATTATTTTTATAATACATCCACCCTATCGAAATAACTTCTATATTTAAAATAGAATCTAAAAACGTACAAAAGCACAGCTATGAAAATAGGAACATTTATTGTATTTTACTGAAAAAATGTTTTAGAACTTTACTTACATCTGTTTCAGCTAGAATATATACAATAATAAAGAACATAATTATTAATAAAATGACAAAATTTCGAACAAAATTACGTTTCAGTCTAACATCATATCACATAATGATTTATTATCATCATTAACCAGTCAATAACCAGTTTTTAGAGAGATGGCGGTCCAATATTATTATAAGGATACTACATTAATTTTTCAAATTATCTTGTCAATTAAAAATATTTAAATTGTAATAAAATAACAAAAAATAAACTCAAACGAAAAAACGTTATCACAAGTGTGGTATTTGAATGCATTTCAATGTCTGCTTCTCGAAATACTTTGATGACAAATGACAAGTCGAACTGAACAAATTCGTGTTTAATTCATTTTTTTTTGTAAAAAACTGTTTATAGGGAAATATTATGTGATATTATATCAGGAAATATGGAAATTTTCAGCAAATAGATTACATAATTCTTAATTAATCGAACATTAACAACTAGAAATTTCTGATTTCGAATTCGGCTCAATTTTGTAAAATTTAATTTTTTTATACAGTATGTACTTGCGGAAATATAATTTTTTTAATATTTCACAACAGCAGTTAAAAAATTCAGTAATAACGACGTTCTCTATATTTTTCCCTATAATATTTATATTATAGTAATTTTATTGTTATTGAAAGAATGCGTAAACTAATGACGACATTTTTATTATTTAAAATTTATTATAAAAAAAACAATAGAAATAATTCAAAATTTTTATAATTCGAAATATTTTTCCTTTTCAAACTTTCAATTATTGAGATTATTTTTCCAAAAAAATTTGAAAAAAATTTCGAATCTTTCCTAAATACTACATAAATAAATAAAAAAATCAAACTTAACAGGATATGATGAAGGTTGACATCAATATACACATTTCATAATTTAGAATGATACTTAGAAATCTAAAACGTTATAAAGTTTTTTGACTACAAGAAAATACTTAAATTTCGCATTATAATTATCATCATCATTATTATTATTTGAAAAAATAAGTTAAATAAGCATCTTGTTTTTAAATCCCTCATGGAATTTTTTATTAACACAGTTAATGATTTCTTTTGATGCTTTTATTTACATTACATGAAAAAAATCAAAGTTGGCCTATTGTTCAGCTAACTCTCTTAGTAGAACAATAGGATGGCTTCATTCTACAAATACAAAATTTGGAATGTAACACAACTAAAATCTATAATATTGTAGCAATTATCGGTTTTAGATTTTGTTTTATGAAGCTATTCACGAATAATGATACTAATTAAAAATGATTTTATAAAGATTGGCGTTACTCTATTGTTTTTGCAAAATTATATTCTTTTGTGATATTTCTAAGCGAAACTTAAATACACAGTATCTTCATTATAAGATATACGGTATACAGTACTGCATATAATTATTTACTGTGGTATAAAAATAAATATAAACATGAATGAATATAATTTTTATATGTATTTATACTTGTGTATATATTTATATATTGTTAATTCTTAAAATAAATATATATATATATAACTAGCAAAGTATACTCGGTGTTGTTCGGGCATAGTTTGAAAATATATTATATTAATAGAAAAATTTGGTTTTGATTAGTTGTTTTTTTCTACAGTTTCAATGTCTGATTGTAATTTAATACAAATCTCAATTTCCAGAAGGTTCACTGAACTTATAAATCTTCCGCTCTTCGATTTGAAAAAGATTGACTTGGAGGAACATTGAAATTCGTAATGCTGTGATATTGTGTACTATACCTACCAAAAAATTGATCATTTTATCGATCTTCATTGTATTGTTTCCAGGAAGAAGTTTTTTAATTGGAAAATTATTTCAGACATTAATTTCATTTGTTATTTCAAACCTCATGTTGGTTGAACGGTTATATTGTCAATCAGAATAACTGAATTACAACTGGTACAAATTATTACAATAATTCATTTTCAATCGTGAAGTCACTTATCAATATTATGCCACGATGACATCACCTGATGTGACGTCATCTATTCGTTTACATCGCATCCCGATGTTGATACCTTGTGTCGAGCTGCCCACTCCCTGGAACGATCTCGACCCAAAGTAGCCCGTTACCTGCGGGAAATCTCTAAGCCAAGTTTGGTCCTGAGAGGTCAAATGGTACAGGAGCCTTTGCAGAACAGACAGACAAACATTGCGTTTTATATATACAGATAATGCAACGTATAAGTTTCAGGATATTGAAAAATCATGAGATTTTCTTTATTATCCAATTTTTTCGGTACTATTCTTTTTTGTGCATAATTTATGATTTTTATATTGAATTTTTTGCTCTATCTATAGTATAAATTAATAGGTAGTCGCTAGGCAAGTTTATAGACTACATGTTATATTGAGATAATATATAATTATAGTAATTATTTTATTTCTACCTTGAAAGATTGACGTAGTTTAATCGGGTGAATACTTTCAACGTAATTTCCTCTTGGCACTTGGCACAAACTAATAAAAATTGTTAAGGTTGTCATGAAAACGTAATAAATATCTTTTAGTTTTTTTTTTCTAACTAATAAAACAAACGAACATCAATCATCAACAACGATAATGCCATCTAAGTTAGAAAATATGAAGTACCAAAAAATTGGGAATGTTTTTCCCCCCTACGATTTATCGATATCATAAAATTATTTGTTAATATGAATTATTTGATGTAAAAATTTAATATAAAATATTATACAGTGGGCTCCCCGTATTACGCGTTTCTCTATAACGCGGATTCATATAACGTAAAGAAAAATTGTCAAGGTTGTCATGGAAACGTAATAAATATCGTTTAGTTTTTTTTTTTATCATAGTTAATGGTTATTAAACAGTTATCAACGAGAATCGTTTTGAACAATTATTAATTTTGCTACAATTTTCGAGAAAGGAAAATATTTTAAAATGTAATATCTTTACTTACATGTATAACGCGAAACGTATCCCACGCATACGGAGGTCCACTATGTTATCTTTGATAATAAAAGCAATTTTCACCAATAAGTTCAATACAGAATTGAAATCAAATTCTATGATATCAGAATTTTGTTATGAGGGTTTTATTATGATTTAAATAAAATTTTTTTCTTCATTTTACCGAATTAAAATTTTAACCTAATGGTCTGTTTATGATTATATCAGATAAGCGAAAAAATATGCTATGTTAACCTCAATACCTGTTACCCGAGAAATCTCTAAGGCAAGTTTAGTCCTGAGAGGTCAAATGGTGCAGGAGCTTTTGCAGAACAGCAAATATTGCATTTTATGTATACAGATAATGCAACGCATAAGTTAGAGGATACTGAAAAATCACGAGATTTTCTTTATTATCCAACTTTTTCTGTTCTATTCTTTTTTTATGCATAATTTCTATTTTGTTATATTGAATTTTTTGCTGTATCTAAAGGTATAAATTAATAGATAGTCGCCATGAAAGTTTAGCGACTACATGTTAGATTGGATAACATATAATTATAGTAATTATTTTACTTCTACCTTCTAATTTCTAACAAATTATAACTGTAGATCAATAATAGAAAAAAAAATATTAGTAAAAATGTGAATAAGAAAACAAATATTTATATTGTCTAGCAATTATAGTAATTTAATCATGACATTTTAAGATTAAAATATTTTTTGCACCAAAAAACATAAATATACAACAATGTTTATTATTATGTATATTTTAAAATGAAAACATTAAGTAAGATATATTGATCTTATATATTTGATATACCATAGACAAAAGTTTTATTATTTCTTTGAATTATAAAAAAAAAACATTTCATTTCTTCATTTAATTGAATTTTTTCTTATAGAAAAACGAAACTAATTGAACAAAAGAATAGAATTACTAAATAAATTAATTATTGCAACATTAAAAGAATCATAAAATTTTGATTTTCTATAAATAATATAATATTGATAATAGTAATAATAATATATTTGATATGTATAAATTTTGTAATCAAAATTTATTAAAAATTTATAAATCAGTAAATTTAATTATTTATAACCAAATAAAAAAATTATTAGATTCTTGTTTCTAATTTATAGTTTATTATCTTTTGAAATAATTTTTCTTAGCTATGGATGATTAAATAATTAAAATTTATTATTAATATTTTAATAAAAATAAATAGTTCATATATTGTTTTCGAATAAAATTAATTATTCTACATAATTTTCTATAAATTTATTATATGTTATATAATAAACAAAAGAACAAAAGAAATTTTATTTTTAAATAAAAATCGGATTAATTACTTCTTTCTCTCAGTAACATTTTATAAATCAGCCACGAACATGCTCTAATTAAAGGTATCACTTTCTAAACTTCAGAAAAACTAGGACACTTGATCAGAAGTAAAATCTCTCTGTAATTTAGATCTTCTTTATAATCTTAATTTGACATCTTTCTTCCAGAGGAGTTATTAGATCAATTAGAAATCATGGCCTTAAAATGTGATGTTAACTTGTACATCCGATGACATCGTGTTTGGGATCCAGAAACCATTCCAAATGATTATTCTAAATCTTATCTTAAAATAATAATTCTTGGATGTTAAAAGTTTGGAAAGGTTTAAACTTGGAATAATATTATTCCAACTTTAAATCTTTCCAATTAATAGGACTCGGTATAATATTCAAATTCAGACAAAAATCTGGAAGATTAAACACATATTTTCTTGATAATCTTAAAATGCCCTAATTTCTAGGAGGATTTTAACTTAAATTATCTTATGCTATCTTGCAAAGTTTAATCCCAATAGATTAAAAAATGTAGAAATATATAAGGAACAGACACAGATATTCATTTATATATATATGTATACATATTAATATTACAACTAATTGGATTAAAGAGACTGAATTAAAAATTAATGAGATGAACTGCAATATAATATTTAACATTATTTAAAAATTAATTTCGTTAAACTTCAGTTTATTATAAACTAATATCAAATATAAATTTAAACAAAAAACAAATTAATAAACCTGTATTTTATTTAAAACGAAGAAAATTTATATCATTAATCTAATATTTATATAATTATAAAAATAATTTGTTTGCATCACACTAATAGGTAAGAGTAAATATGATAATCCATATGAGAGTAACGTCGGCAACATAGGTCTTTCATCTTAATGACGCTAGATTCAGATTCTACTTGTAATAAAACAAAAATTATGTTGCAAAACCTTGATATTCTAATACATTAATAAATATCTTAAATTCGTTCTCTTATTTTTCCAATTTATATAAATATATAGTTTGAGTTACATCAATACAACTGTGATAAAATGCATTATATACAATTATTTTGTGCATGAATTTAAAACAATTTCGCAATGATTACAAATATCTAATTAAATTTAATGTTTTTTCACTGATATCTATTAAAAATTAATTAAAAAAAGTTTTATTTGATTCTATCATTATTAAGAATTTATTTTCTTTCATTGATATATTATTTTCAAAACTATGAAAGCATAACAGAACGTACACGATCACCATACAAACAATAATCATTGCATTAAAATTTTGTAAACAATATAGCGTGAATATAATATGCATGAACAAGTAATGAAGTCTGAATGATTCAGTTTCGCATTAATAAATATATGTATTGATTAGACTTAATCTGATATTTGATCAAATCAGATGATAAATTTAATTAAAACGAATTTAGATTACAGAACATTTAGAGTCAATGATTACAAATACAATATAACAATTTTACTAACACTTATTTTTTAAAATAATAATCTATAAAAATACTTCAGATGAAATTATTTTTAATAATAAAAATTTTTATTTAATTTTTAGTATTTATATCGTTTACGTGACTGTCATTTATCCTAAAAAGGAATGTCTTAACTTCAACTGTACTGTATTTATATTCATCGATGCAATACAAGTATGATTTCTATAGTTTTTAAGCTTTTTTTTATTTCTGTTTATTATTTTTAGAGTTATGTCAAAACTAGAGCAGAATGAAACCATTTAATAATGATTAATAAACAGTTTGTAGATATAAACAAAATTCTTAAATTTATATTTATAATCTAAATTTATTTCTAGTTAATAGCATAGATTTTGTTGATGAATGATTAAAAGATGTTATGTAGTCATAAAACTAGAAAAACTGCAACTTTTAAATTTTATTAATTCAATTAGGTCGTAAATAATATTAGTGACATGTTTTACAGTATTTTTATTATTAATTATTATGACAAATCTTCGTTAGATTGAATTTCTAACTCATCATTAATGTAAATTCCAACTTTCCTGTAATTTTTTGCATATTATTTTCATCGTAAATAATTTATTTTAAAAAATAAGCATAAATTATACAGTACATAAATATTGTATACAAATCATGTTGTTTTATTTTGAAAAATATAGATATATTTCCTAATAAAGCATTGGTGAACAGAGAGAGACAACTGCAAAATAAAAGAAAAATGTTATGTTTTTAAATTGCATAGTATGAAAACAAAATTAAATAACTATATAATAAATTTATATATCAACAAAAAAGTTATGTGAAGTTAAGAAATTCATAATCCTATATTTTTTATTTTTTATCATTTATTAAATGGTCTTTCACTGTTTGGAATTTCTTCTTGACAGTGACAGATTGCATACAAATTGGATTATTGATATTTTATCTTTGGTAACATTATTTTTATGATCATAGAAAACAAATATTAATGTGAATGCATATAATTTTATTGACTATGAATGAGTTGTTCGATAAACATATTTATAGTTTTATTTATCCATTGTAATAACGAACATCAATCATTATGACTTATTTTTAAAAAAGTGTAAATTATTTCCTTTCAATAATACAATAGATTTTACCATTAATCCTGATCGTATAGTTAAGGAATTCTGGTAGTCAGTTAATAAACACTACAATATTTTAAAATATTTTCTCTGTTTTCGGGGTGAATTTGCATGGAAACAATTAATTGCCACATGATGATAAAAATTTCAATCAAGAACTAAGAAAATTTTATTTTATAACAAATATCCATATATTTTTACGTATTAAATTGTGTAAATTAATGTCCAAAAGAATAAAAGCATTCATTTTAAAGCGGCAAAAAAGGTGAAAATAATTGCTTTATTTTAAATGAGTTTTAGATTTATAAATCAATTAAAGATATTTTAAATCAAGCTTGTCATATTTAATATTCAATACAATTTTCAAAATTGAAAAAAAAAACAGTTTTTTTTTTTATTCAAATTATATTTTTATTATTTTAATAAATTCAAAATAGACATGTCATGTAATAACTATAAAACTACACTCTTAGCAGACAAAAAGTATGGATAAAAAAGAATGCAATTTGAAAAATAGGATGAAAGAATATGTCTGACATCAAATGTAGAAAAGTAACTACAGACTTTCAGATCAATAGAATAGTATATAAAAAGTACAGAAAATAATAATAATAATAATAATATTGAAAGTAATTTAGAGAACAATAACGAATAGCTTGCAATATGGTAAAATCGCTGTTCATCTAAGAAAACTCAAAAGAAACTTTTATAATAAATTTTGTTGATCATATATCATACCAATGCTATGGTTATGGAATTTAAAGACAATTTCTCATATTAGGAATGAGAGGGATGCAGACACATCAGTAACCGAAATTGGACTATAATATAGTCCTACTTATGATACTGGACAACTATAAGTATATCTAATCTTAATGTTATTCAGTTAATAGCTGCGTTCAGTTTTTATTTTATATAATGTGTATATTATAAAGAAATTTTATTATGATTAATTTCAAATTTTAATAAGAAAAATTCAATACACATACAGTTATATTAAAAATAGATAATTAACATTATATATTATGTTAATATAACGTTATGTTATATAGTTTGAAACAAAATTCGTAAATATTATAAACATTAGTTTATTTTTGACATAATAATAATTATTTTTTAATATAATAGTTATTATTATGCCAAAAATAGCCTAATATATGTAGAAATATAATACACAATATATCCAAAATAACTTATTTTATTATAATAACTCAAGGAACCATAAAATATTATATAATAAATGTTAAAAACATTTTAAATAACATACTTAAAGAAAATTATATAATCATCTACCTTAGTGATTAACATGGCGGTAACACAACTTATTTTTGGCGGTAACTACTACAACGCCACCTGCTTTTTCTGCTGCGATCGACTTCTTCAATATATAATTTATAATTTTAACATAATTTCTATAAATAATTTTTATATAATTTTAACATAATCGAATAACTAATTTGTAACACATTTAGAATATAACAACAACTATCAAATTTTATTTTATATTGTTCTAAATTGTTATCTTTTCGAGATAAAAATTCAATATTTTTCTATATCTAAATGTAATGATTTCAGAAATTAGAAAAGAAATGGAATAAAAAACTTATTATAAATAATCTATTCTCTATAATCTTATATATATATATTGGTTTGTTGGTTTGTCTATTTGTTTGTGACGAGTAACCTCCTTAATGGTAGATGCTACGACTACAAAACGTGACATGGTTTTCTGCAATTGCGAAATTTAGATAATTGATCTATTTAATGGCTTTTGTAGAACAATCAATCATTGTTAAGCAGTTGTGAACAATTCAAAAATCCATAGAATTTAATAATGTAATAAATAGATGGCATCATCTATTAATTACTTGTAGGCTGTGTTTTTTTTTTTTTTTTTTTGACTGAATTTAAAGATATGAGGCGACTATGACGTTACCATCACGACGTAACAATGGATGACGTCTTAAGCCGATCTCGATTAATTATTGTCACGTTGACGTCAGGTCACCGCTATGATAATATCATCGTGGCCTAATATTCTGGTTAAATCTACATTAAAACTGGACATAAAACGCAAATGGATTCCAAAAGCAATAATTAATAAATTATATGGCGAAATGATTTTGTTTGTATTCCATAGGTCTTCAAAACATCTTATCAATATTATGTCACCATGACGTCGCGTAAGCGTGCCGATAAAGTCATCATGACATAATATTGATAAATGATTTCCTGATTTTATAAATATAATATTTAATAAATTCAGAAAGAATCAATAATTTCTACTAGTTATAATTCAGTTAGTTTGATGATAATATAAAATTTCGATAAACATTAGTTTAAAATAACCGAAATCAATGCATGAAATAATTTTTCAATTAAAAAAAAATTATTCTTGGAGACGACACAATGAAAAACGGTAAATTGGTCAATTTTTCGGTAAATACAAATATAATGTACAATATCATAGCATTGGGAATTTCAATATTCCTCCAAGTAAATCTTTTCGAATCGAAGAGAGGAAAGACATGAGTATAAACTCATAAATTCATTGAATTCTGGAAATTATGAGGACTATAATAAAGAAAAACTTAATGACTAAAATTGCAGAAGAAACCAGCTCGCAAATAATCAAAAAGAAGTTATTATTATACTGTATGCTATAGTTATAGTAGAGTACTATACTGTATTGTACAAACTATGCCCAGACAATGCCGGCACACTTTGCTAGTTATATAGCTATTATTTAGGGGAAAATTTTTATATTAAATTACTTAAAAAAGAAAATAGCAGATATGTAATTAAAAAATATTTTCAGTAACAGAAATAATTTATCATCATCCAATAAAAATAATAAATCATTATTTTGTTAATTCAAATCAACAATTAATTTTTCATGTCCCGTTTTCATGTACCGTTTTTCATTGTATCGTCTTCAAGAATAATTTTTTTTTAATTGAAAATTTAAAAGTATTTGTATGTTATTTAAAAAAATCAGTTTAAAAAATAAACTCCTTTATTATTATTCCTATGTAATTAAAAATATACCAAAAAAAGTTTTCTAACTCTTTATTATTGTTATTATTATTACTTTTTTGTCAAATTCAATTTCAATGCATATTTTTTTTTTTTAAATTAAATTCTTAACTTTCAATGGGAAATTTAATTATAGAAAATTCTTTTATAATTAGGAGATTTTAACTTTTTTAAGAATTGAACACAGTTCTTTCTTTACTTCAATAATAATGACCCTAATTCCTTTTTTAAGATGTTTTTTTCAAGTTAAAAATAAGTCTCAAAACTCAATCTTTTTAGAAAAGAAAAACTAAAAATTCCTTTCAATAATTTATAGTTTTTTTAGATATAATACAAGAAATTTTATATTACTGTATATTATCAATTACAGTAATATATCTTCATATTAATAATAAATTCTACGTGATATACAGTATATTTAATTTCTAAATTACAGAAAATTTTCCTGTTATAGAAGAAAAATGAGTGAACTTTATAATTATTTTTTTACTATACAAATATGAAAGAAACTACTGTAGATTTTTATCATTTTATATTTATTCAAATGATTAGAAGTATAAGTAAAGAATATATTGAACCGCACTCTCTTATTCTAAGTTAATGTATACGTTAATCTTCATTGAAGAATAATATTAAGATTAAAGAGGATCATCGGATTAATATAAAAATTGCCAATTAATTTTTCTTTTTGTAACATTAGATCACTGTGAAATAAGATAATTCCATTTTAATTAAATATATTTAATAAAAACAAAATAATTCTAACAGAATTCAAATTTTAGAAGGTTTTATAGAAGAAAAAGATTATAAAAAATAATTTTAAATATGCAGTTTAAGGCAGGCACGAAATTTTATAATAAATCAGTGATGCACTGTTTCCATATTTCCATAATTAATGTTAGGAAGGTAATATGCATCAAACTTTATTATTTCAAACATAAAATTCAATTAATGCTAATAATACTCTCTGCAATAATAAATATTTGAAAGTTAATCTTAATTGAAAATTAAAATAAAAGTAGAAAAAAATAATAATAACAAAACGTTATGATAAATGGCGTATTTTGAGATAAAAATTTTTTTTATACGGATAGAGTGTTCGTTGAAAATATTTAATACGCTAAACACCATTTTGCTGTATCTAAAATCTATTGATTTGTTCAAGTTGCATGAAATTCAATATCGAATTTCTTTGATAATATCTAGCCTAAATAGTTTTCGTTTTATATTAAAATGTAACTATCGAAAATATTGTTTTTTTTTTTTTTTTTTTGCACTTTATCTCGAAACTTCCGCATATTTTTGGATATTAAAAGAAAATTAATATTTATTTGAAGTGTTTCATTTATTAATTTTTAAATTTTCCGCTTTATGCTCTTTTTCCCAGTCCATTGAAATAACAACTAAATATGGAAAAAATCAATTTTTGTTTTTTATTTTATAACAGAATTTTTATATTTGATATCATATCTCATCACACATTAAATAATTTAATTTCATAAAAATTTAAATTAATAAGATTTAATTTCAAAAACTATAAAATAAAAAAATATTTCTGTTTATTAAAAGAAATAAGACAGTAGAATATTATTAAAAAGAATGAAACTTTAATTCCAAATTTACAACATTTGGCAAAAATTATGATAGATTATTGAAATTAGTTTCAATAATCTATCGTAAAATTTTTAACTAAAGAATTTTTTCATTTTTAATTTATAGATATAACTCTAAAAGTATTAAATTCGTTTGGTTTTCTTAAAGAAAAAAAAAAGAAAATTTGTAATTACATCACTCTATCATACTTATAGAGTGCGATAAAGCAACCTAAGATAATTACGTACACACTTTCCATTAAACAACTTGATATTAGTTATTAGTTATATTCAAAGAAATTATAGACTGTTTAACATTTTAATTAAAACAGTAATTCACTGAATGACTTATTAGAAATAATTAAAGCAGAAAAATAAAAGAATAGTGAATACTGCATCGAATAAGAACAGGATTTCTGTAAGTTCGTTTTAATTTCACGTATTATGGAAAATATGTTTATAAAATTATTTAGTTTTTTATCTAAAATATTTAACTGTCTTATCGAAATAATTACAGTGAGAATATTATATCATTGAAAAATGCTTAAATTGCTTAAAAGTTCAGTTTCGTGTTTACATTAGACATTTTATTTATAATGTATTGTAATTCTAAAATTGGACTTATCAACAATTTCAATTTATTATAGTAAGTTAGTAAAGATCAGATGAATCGATTCTTTCCATTACTGCGATTTTCAACTTCTTTGAAACCTGAAATCAATCGAAATTCAAAATGATCGAAATTGGATCATCGATGCTAAAGTAATAATGAACAGATTTTGATTATTTTCAATATATAGTCGAGAAAGGTTAAACAAGACAACTGGCAAATTTTGTTCAATATCTTCAAAACTATTTAGTATTAAGTAATTCTTTTGTTAAATAAAATAAGTATATAGTCTGGGTGCTAAAGTAGTTTAGGTATTAGAATATTCTAATTAAGGAAAATATAGAAAAAAAACAAACATTCTAATAATTGAGTGTATTTGTCTGCATTAGCCCACCGTGGAAGGTAAACAAAGACGATAGGAAACAGATGAAGGGTTAAACAAGACATTCCATTTATTTTATTCCATACTTAAAAGTAGTATTCTAGAAATATTTTTTATTTAAAATATTATCATTTAGGAACATCCTCCACATACAAAATTTGCGCATCCTTTTGTTCCAACACATTTTTCATGGAACCAAATTCTGCAGAATTGATATTGAATCTAGTTCCCATCCTTACTTGATCTTGCATTGTAATATCCTTTCAAACAAAATCCACAATTATGGGATAATTTTTATTACTTCCAGAGCTTCATCAATATTATTAAGCTAATTATTTTTATTGATCTTCTCAGAAAGAGTTTTACGATAATCAGGTGATGTTAATAATTCTACTTTTTGTTTTCTGATGGTCTATTTGTTTAATATTTTCTTGGGTGAAGGGTCTATTTCTTTTAATTCCTCTATGAATTACTGCATGCTTCAGGCATTACCTTATTTTTAAACATGTATCAATACCACTACTTGGTATCTCTGTATCAATTCATCATCATATGAAAGCGTTGTGAAATGATCAGCAAATATATTAATTTGGCGTTTAATATAGTGCTCTAATGTTGATGCTGGGATTTTGAATTTTTCCTCAGCAGCTCTTATTGTATATTCTCTACTTTTCACAGCCAACAAAGCTTGTTTCATATTTTCCTCACTCCATTTCATTCTATTTTCTTTCCTTGTACACTTTGATATCATTTCGTGTGAAATCTATAAATTAATTTGTAAAAAAAAATCTATATAATTTTTGGGTTTCAAGAAAATTAAATTGTATCTTATATTAATGTAATTTCCATTAGGCTTTTAGATCACTTTTTACTATTTTCAAATAGATAAAAAGTAATCATTTTTTAAAAATCAATTCCATTGATTATGTAAATTTCATATGTATATTATACTATTACACTAATATCTGTAATGTAATAATTTATAAAACATCATTTAAATAATATTGGTTAGCTGAAATATATTCTCTCTTTTTACCCTTAACTGTTTATCTTGTTTAGCCTGTTTTATAAAGAATTACTAAACCGCCAAAGAAAACACAGTTCGGCGCCATATTGATAATTTTAGCTGTTATGGGGACAGTAGACATATTGACTATGTCGCTTACACTAAACAAATAATCTTCAACAGAATACGTCCCTTAAAATTACGATTTAATCACATCACTAAATTACATCAGCAGTTTTTTGCTAAAAATTTTAACTCTAAATTTTCTTAAAAATAAAATTTTCAATTAGCAACTTATCGAACACTTTACTAATACATTTGAATATGACTTCGGACTTTCTAGTGTCTACGGATGACAAAACATAAAAAAAAAATTTTATTATTTAAAAACTTAAGATTTCTTAATATTTCTCTATTTACCCGCCATCTTGTTTAACCCCCCTCGACCTTACTTGATCCTGCATAGGAATTCCAATAATAAACATTAAATTTCATTTAGATCGAATAATATTTATGGAAGATTTGATTCACTTCCTGTGAACATCTTTTCTCTTATTATGTCAATAATATCGAGTTAATAACAACTTTTTTTTGTTTTTATTTCTAATAACACATAGCAATTACATTCAAATTGGATAATATTTTTGAAAGATAAGTACTGACAACTTATATGTCGTTTTGATCAAAAAATTCATTTTAAGTACGGTAAAGAAAAGAAAACAAAGGCAATATTAATATTAAAGATATAAATAAAATCATAGTTTGACCATCCTTATTATAACAGATTTTTCATTTGTAAAGGTGATTAAATTTATATCAGTTGGTTAATTAAATTACTCGTTGATTGGCTAATCAATTTTATACGGAGTTAATTCAGTTATTTAATATAATTTTTATCAAACACGTAAGAATTTAATGTAGTAGTAAAAGCTATCTTGTTAAAATGATAAAAAAATCGCATAGTTAATAATTAACAGTTAGAGCTGTATTTTTTCTTCTATACTTGTAGCCTAATTGTTAAAACATTTTGAATCTTATTTGTTAGTACAATAAAAGTCAGATTTTTTAGTCAAAATCATTTAAAAACATTTCGTTCGATTATTTATTGATATTCAATAGCCCAGAGTTTGAATATCATTAACTAGCAGACCCCTGCCCGTTAATGAGTTCTCTTTTTCTTAAAATTATAACCTTTTAGATGACATCCAGGATTTCTTTTCTTCAATGTATTCTGAAAATGTTTTCCGTATAAATGCGTTTTCCATTTGAAATATGTGTCTTTTCAACTGTTCCTTTCTTTGTCTCTCTTTCTCTATTAGAATACTGTCGATTTGTTCGATCTTCTAATGTTTGGTTTTATCAAATTAAACGCAATCTTTTAGCAGAAAAAGTTAATCCACTTAAAGAGTTCCCTCTTTTTTCGTGGCATTATGAAATTTATACAGCTGTACGTGTATGAAGACTTTATATCAAAACAACACGAAACAACATAGTCTCAAACGAAGAGCATCAATAAATAAGTGAATTAATCTTAAATACAGATTCTTCTACATAATAAAAACTTAGATCATAAAATAATCACAGACCGAAAAATGCTAATAGATTAAATAACAAATCAGTAGCCGAATAAATAATTCGAAAATTTTTATAAAATTCCATTATTATAAAGTCAAATTGTTGTTGTTGCTAAGGTAATGACGGTTTCGCTTCTTCACACATGGACATCGATGCGCGTGGTAATGATACTGACAATCTTAAGAGGCATTAGGAAATACGTTGGTTATTTCATAAAAATCAATTCAGCCTACCTTGTCTTATAATTGAACATACACGCACAAGTATTTAGATTTATATGTAGGCCTATATATATAGATTAGATATCTCTAATAACCATGGATGCTAATAATACGTG